>CM055825.1:35111383-35257836 GCA_029582265.1 Zoroaster sp. YZ-2022 | reverse complement strand
CGAAAGTTTATCAATGAGTTAATTAATTTTAATTTTAGACAATAGCTTGAATATGCATGATCACGCTGTGAAGCGCCAATCACTTTTAGTCGCACGCACGTCTTGTTTACAAGCTTAACCAATTACTTTTGGTCGCACGCGTATTGTTTACTAGTTTGACCAATTACTTTTGGTCGCAAGCCCATGCGCACCTTGTAAATTGCGAGCTGCAGAAATCTATAAAAGGCGCGCAGCGCAGTAGCTAGCTCTCATTAAATGCATGCTCAATGAGGTTGGTTTGTGACTTGGACTGACTCGGTGAAATAGCAAAGGCGCCGTGCGTTACTAGAATGCAGCCGCCGTAGTACATGTACTAGTTGCTATACACTCATCACAACTTCTAAGTTCTCCCTAATATTTTTTAGAATATCTCAACAAGTATTGCATGAATTTTAAAAATTCAAAAAGCAAATGACAGAATGACATGTTCTACACAGCTCGTAATGAAATGGTTGAAATTCAATCATGCATGCACAATTGACAGTGATTTGAATGAAAGTTCAGCTGAAAAAAAAGTTGCAGTACAAAGCATTGCTTCAATGGCATGTTACACATGTAGTTTTCTGTAAGAGCTCATGCATCAATAACAATGGTATTGATGGCTGTTTCATAATAAGAAAAGAATATTCAAAGAGCAACATGCATGTCCATTGTTTTAGAAGGGTAGAGCAAGAGTTTAATATGGAATTGGTCCTCCATTATTCTCCATAACTGAGTTCTTACAGAAAACTTGTACAGCGCCAGCTACAGTGGGTGATTTACGACTGGCGCGGGATCGTGTAACTAGGATCCGCATAATAACGTATTGCACCAAGACTATGGGAGGGCGTGCACGCAAACAAGGCTTGGCGCTGGATATGCATATGAGCAAAAGTAGCGTAGAAGATTGCATATTTATTTATTTATTTGGAATTACACTTTTGAAACAGTGGCACACGATGTATGTAAATATCGGTGCATCCATCAAAACAATTTCTAAGTACAATAGTTACAACAATTAATATTTATAAAAATAACAATATTTAATAATAAGAATATTAAATAATAGTAATAATTTAGCGAAACAAAGCGAACGCATGGAGCTGGACGAAGGGACGCATTGACACGCCGCACCGTCGTATGCGAGATAATCGAGGGTCCGGGGAAACAAACCCTGGGATTCGGAGCACCAGAAATTGCATCGTAGCAGTGGAAGAAGTAAAATAGAGGGCGCTAATATTTATCAAAATCAAAGGGTAAGATAATCGTAACAATAAATTCAACCAGTCATAAGGTCAAATGTTTTACCATCTTTATTCACAGATTATAATCAGTGTACTGAGCTTGCCCGATGACAATTGGCCGGCTAGAATCCCATATAGCAGCGGGTTCTGTGATATATATAGGTTGGTGAAATTCTTGCGTCGGGAGATAAACAATTGATTTAATTTTGCCCTACACCGACGTGTTCGAATCCCGCCCGAGTCGCCTGTGTAGTTTTTTCACAGACACTCGGAAAGCACTGAGTATACAGTGCTATACACACGTCGGTGTAGGGCAAAATTAAATCAATTGTTTATCTCCCGACGCAAGAATTTCACCAACCTAAACAAAAAATGTTACACATTCCCTTTATCTAATTCATAAATAATAAACATGGATGCTTCTAACTCAGCTGAAACCATTTTGACTCCTAACTATTTACGCAAATGACCATTATTATGTAGTAATAATGGCCTTACGTTTCAAACCTAGCAGGTTCTTTCTCAAAGGCTAATGATTTATTTAAACTACTCATTTGTTCTTTGTAACACCATTCAGCTTGTCTTTAAATTTATTGAAGGGAAGGTACAACATTGGTAATGAAGGTTACTTGATTCTCAGAATTTACCATTTAATTTTAGTGTATACATGTAGTGCCTTTAAAGGGACAATATCGTCACGAATAACAGGGCATGGAATCAGTTTTCTATAGTTTTAGATTAACTCAGTGACTGAAATGAATATCCCACATGATAAGGTCATATTAGCGTTGCTGTTGTATAAATGAGCCAATAATTTTCAGTCACTGTGTTCATCTTAAACTAGGACACCGATTCCATGCCCTGTCTGCTCTGATCGTGACGATATTGTCCCTATAAAGGTATATCATTGGTAATTCACAAATGATCAAATAGTTAAATTTTTGTACCTAAAATAGTATCAATCTCCACTCCAATATAAATTAATTTGTACCGCATGTTAATGACTGGTTTTGGGCGTGGTCGTGGGCGATAAGGACCGGTCATTAACCTGTGGTGAAGACCAATCGTCAAACTGTTATTCCGATTCATAAATGCCTGTATCGAATTCGTTTTCAAAATGTAAAACAAAATTAATTTTGTTGAATAAAGCCAAGCAGAAATGGGCAAATTCACGTTTTGGGGACACACGCAACAGATCCAAAGTACATGAGTCAGGCACGTGATGCCAATCTTCGTCACTCTGATTGGTTGAAATCCGCGTCGCACAAGACAGCTGGTGAACAACTGGCACATACGCGCTGCTCCGATTTTACACCTTTTTACTCCGTTAATACACCTTTGTTGTCTAGGGAGTTAGGGTTAATACACCTTTGTTGTCTAGGGAGTTAGGGTTAATACACCTTTGTTGTCTAGGGAGTTAGGGTTAATAACACCACAGATTGTCTAAACTGTCTTGGGCATTTATGAATGATGGTTCAATTTTGGAAGAGAGTACTCTGAAGAATACACAAATCTGAATTGCATTTTCATTGATTTATTGTTAATAACACAATATAACATTAAGATAAAACTTTTACAGGTTTCTATTTTTAGTTGTTTAATTAATGTTGTTTAATTAAAGAGTAAGCATAATGTTGTTTAATTAAAGAGTAATCATAATTGTAAACGCAGTTTTGCCAGCATTACCAATGCTGTACATTCCCTTTAATGGATTGTACTGTGTATCTACAATTTACATCTTTTGTATGAATTTAACTTAAAGGGACAATACTTTCACGATCAACAGGGCATGGAATCGGAGGGCTAGTTTTAGATTAACTCAGTGACACATGATAAGGGAATATAATCGTTGCTACTGCATAAATGACCCGGTAATGTTCAGTCAGTGTTCATCTTTAATAAACTAGGACACTGATTCCATGCCCTGTTAAAAGTCTGCTCTGATCGTGTTGATATTGTCTCTTTGATATGTATTGTCAATGAAACATTTATATTTAAATAAAATCATTTCAAATTCTTCTCTATAAAAAATCATCAACATTGTGTCAAAATTGAGCAGGCTGATTTTAAAATACTAACCAGTACATAGAAAAATATATCCACTAAAAATCTTTGTACTGTTTAAGAATCTTACTATGACCAATAAAAATAAATGCACGTTTGTCACACCGGAATTAATTTTGCACAGATTCTTCACAGCAGAATTCTGCAAATGATATTACTGTTTCGTACAGGTGGATATTTACACAATGTTAACCCTAACCTTCCCAAATCCTCCAAAATCCTCTTTGCCAAAGTGAAGGATTTTGAAGGATTGAGGGTACATGCTCTTCGCTAAAGTGAAGGATTTTGGATGATTGATGTTATTAGGCGTACATGTACATCCATGTTTGTTGTAGTGATCGCAAGGTCAGTGCTTGGGTCAATGGACACTGTTTACTGCTCCATGCATGCAGGGAAGGTCCCTGGCCACGTACATGTATCATAGATTAGAAACACATGTATGCATACATGTCATGTGCTTGCTTTACTACTGAAGGATTTTGGAGGATTCAGATTATAATAATAATAATAATAAAGATTTTTAGCGCGCACATATCCACCCTGCTGGGCGCTCAAGGCGCGGAAACAAAGAAAAAACATGAATACAAACAATATACAATGATAGCAAATGTGTAAGCAAATGGGCCTAGGGAGTTAGGGTTAAATCAATTTCTTTAAAAAAAATGTATAAAATAAATAAAAACATCTGTGAAATGGTCATGGTGAAGTTGTGTAATTAGAGTAATGACTGAATGCTGCACATCTTACTGTCTGACTACAAGCCCTTAACTGTTGAATCTTGGGCTGTGCGTTTTCGAATAATTTGGTAATCAGATTTTGATCGAATATTCGAAGGTCGCCGATTGTAAATTGCGCCACGTGATAAAACGAGCACGCACGATATGGTGGGGCCAAAAAATGTACTAAACATAATCATTCTACCTCCATGACATAATGTCGCCCTGCGACATTGTGTAATCGCTCCACTGGATTCGTGTTTGAACGAAGTTCCGAAGTCAGTTACTGTGTACGGGTTCATTGTCGCAGTGCCCTGTAAGCGCCGAAATTACAGTTCATAGCGAAGACGGTCCGTGGCGCCCAATCTGCATTTCTCACCCACGTGGATAACTCATTTATAATAACAGGGATGTTAAAAAAAATGAGTTAGACGCTAGTTTAAATTTTAGTTTCTGGTTTTCCTTTCACAAAACATATATTGCTATTTGTTAGAACATTGAAATCCGTGGTTTAAAGTCCATTTTAATCTCTCGACCAATGAAAAAATATCCAGATCGAATCTGAATTTTTTGATTGGTCCAAAACTTTGGCGAGAAATTCAACTGCTCATGTTCCCACAGACTTTGGACTAAAATATTGGCGGGCTTGTCAATCGTTATCAGTTTGAATCACATCTCTTGTAGATGTTTATATGTAAGTTTCACACAATTAAATGTTTTCAGACTTACAATATTTAATTTCATTATTATTGTGTCAAAGCATGGACAAAGTAAAATTGCACACACGGGCAATATGAATATGCTGTTCATGAAACACGGCAAGCTTTCAACAGCGCAGTCGGTGGGTAAAAAGAGTCCATGGGGTGCAGACGGATGGTGTGCCTTCGAAAAGAAATCGGCATGGTATATTTTGAATCGATTTTTATGGACCGCCGGAAAGCCACCAATTTGTTGAAAGTTTTTGGCAGAGTCCGAGAGATTTTGAAATTTAAATTTGTCGATAAAGATGGTGGTATCCAATTATTTACGCGCAATTGGGAAAATATAATGTGTCCTTCTCTTCTAAAGACTTTAACAAGTTTTTGGAAAGGACCATGAATAAACACTAATCTTTGAATGTGTCCATTAAATCAACTAACTCTTCGAAAGATAAATATTACATTGGGAATAAACTCTTTGGCTCCTAAAAAATGCATGTATTTTTTTTTTTTATTGCCCTGGAAGAAATATTCTTATCCACAAGTAAAGGCTTCCTAGATGGTGATTGACAGCCCTATTGTTAGGATTGAAACCACTGTCTGGCTTGGCAAAAACATGAAAGGAAGCCGCTGGACTTGATACTTCAAGCAAGACAGCCTGGCCTACATCACACAAATGACATTGCTAATACGGTGGACTTGCTAGGTGGCGACCAAATATAGACAAGAGGATGATTGGGGGAGGGGCGGGGAGGATCATGATGGAAGCTCGAATATTAAACAATAAACAAACAAAAAATCAACAAATTTTACTTTTTTCTTCGAACCGGAAAAAACCAACCGGATATTCGAAGCATCGGTTATTCGGCACAGCCCTAGTTGAATTGTAAAATTGGCTTCATATAAGTCTTTAAGCGTTAACAGTGACATTTTCCTGAAGATTCTTGTTGTATATGTCCAGTTGTATCATGTACAGGGTTCTGCCCATGGTGGTCGGTGCCAGAAACACTGACCCAGTACTCCGGATCCCGCGACATTGGGGGAAAAAAAATTCCACCCACCACTCATTTTCCAACTTTCCTATCACAGATTATCAATAAAAGATGACATATGTTGTCTTGACCAGTAAAAATTTAAGCATTTCTATACTGGAATTGCATTGTGTAAATATTTGTCATACAGACTACCTGGTAAATATAGTTTTACTAGCAATAAATTCTAAAACCTAAAATGTAACACTTCATTTGCACAGCATCACCATCCTCACATTTTGTTATGTGTGTAATGCAATTTCCTTTTGGGGGAATGGGGCGGGCCCAGACGAATACGATTTGATAAAGTGACTCTGAAATAACTCCCATTAGCAGAAGGAAATAGCACAATAAGCAATTACAATTTAAAGGAAATCCAAAATTATAACTGACACCGTTACTTGCAGCTGTGATGTAAACAGCAACATAATCCTGGATGACGATATTGAATTTTTTTGATAGTTGATTATCGACAGCCATGATATCGGTGATATATGATATTATCGTCTCAATACGCAGATTTTTTTAAATGAAAAAAATGTATGTATTTTACGTTAACGAGATTGGACACCGAAAAACCTACTTTTACATGCAAGTTCTGCAGGGACAGTTGCTCCAAAACGAGCCGAGTTCTTAGAGACTATCACTCCGGTGATATTTTAACTAAAAAGAGCGATATAAATTTAATATCAGCTATATTTTTATATGGCGATATTTTTGAAACCATAACCGATTGAGCCGATATTTTTTTGAATATCGTATTGTTATGATATAATCATGATATCGTCCACGTCTGTTACTGATAAACATACTAGGCCTATGTGTGTCGTAGGAACATAATGCACAGGTCTAAATAAAATTATCAATTATTGGGTTAAAACATAAAAAGTAGAAATCTGTAGAAATCAAATGTGGGTTTCCAATTAAACAAAATACATTTTTACTACAATTTTACCCTATTACACAAATGCTGCACAATCATTTCATGTTAAAATATATAGGAGTTCCATAGCATCTGCATAAGCTCCAACTAGACTGCAAGTCTTGGGTTTAGCTGACAAATTAAGCTATACAAACCCACCGACTTGTGAGCAAATCTTAAACAAAATAAAAAAAAGCTGTACAGGGTTGTTTATGGTGGAAACACAGGACCTCTTATTGTTCCTCTCTTTTGTTCCCTTTGTTGTTGGAATTAAATATTTATAGGCATCTTCGGGCCTCAACAACCTTAAGGATTGAGAGGGCACAGCCACTTTGGCATTACAGCCAAGATCGAGGCCTGCATCTCCCATATGATTTGTATGTATGTTTTCAACCGAGGACCCATTGTTCTCTTATAAGTCCTCTGTTTAAACCATAAACAAGTGCCATACATGAACCAGTTGAATCCAAACTTGTTCTTGGACTGTGCACAGACACTACACTACTACAGTGCGTGTACCAATCTATGTGTATGAACATGTGCAGATCTAGAAATAGGTACCATATTTACCCGCTGTCCATTTTTTACTTTCAAACAAAAGCAAAAAGTAGATAATTTTACCAACTCAAACAAATTTTCCCCCCAAATATGAATAGGTATGTGTGAAACCAGGGTTCAGAAATGGGGTGCACTTATGTGGGTCAAATCTTGGATTCACTACTGACATAAGTACTGTATGACCAATTTTTCCAAGTTGGGAATTATGCCAGCAGGTGTCACATGCGTACAATTTGTCATGGGGGCGTTGTTGAGTCTCCAACAATGAAGATCAATTGGACACAACAAGATATCCAGGACATTGTTGTTCTTAGCTATTGAGCTCTGGAAGTGCCATCCCACTTGTTGAGATCCTGAGATAATTTATCTAAGGATGACAACATCCTAAAAGTAGTAAGTTGTCTTCCCGAGATAATTTATCTCAGGATGTCGACATCTTGAATGTAGGATGTCATCTCTTCCCGAGACAATTTATCTTGGGATGACGTCTTCCCGATATAATTTATCTCAAGATAAATTATCTCAGGATGACAATTTACTACTTTTAGGATGTCAGGATCTCAACAAGTCGGATGGCACTTCCAGAGCTCCGTACTTAGCACCAAAATATTCTACGGCTACATAATATATTACTTTATTTTCTATATACACATGTATATTCTAGGCTCATTGAAGTATAAAGGAGTGTACGACATTGGTAATAACCAGAAGATGAAATCCTAATCAGTTTCCCTTGTGGTTCATTTGATTAGATGATTCATAACATGAGCCATGATCCCTGGCTATCGTAATATTAGCCAGAGGGGTGTCTGGGTGTCTTTTGGACACCCTGTTTCAATTTTGGACACCCTATTTCATCTGTTTACATGTACAAGTATTGTAAGTGAACAATTTGGACACCCCGTTTTGAAATTTCCAGCAAATTTTGACACCCTGGTTCTAAATCCTGGCTAACACCTTGCTGGCTATACTGCATACTTTGGTTCAATTACTTCAAAGATTTTGATAAAATAGGGAGACTGCCAACATAGGGCTGGATGGCTCAGTTGGTAGAGCACCGGCACATCAACCCAGAGGTCGCAGGTTCACCCAAACAACTGAAAAACAAATGGAACAAATCATTGTCCATAAGCTTACTTGGTTTTTAGACTGTGGGAACGGTACCAGCATCTGACAGAAGTTATTCCATTTGAAATGTTGTCATTTTTCAAGAAAACGTTAACACAAATTCATATCTGAAACAGATCACAGCTGTGATCCATTTCCACATTAGAATGAATACAAACTAATCTGATTGCATTTTTATAATTTTTTTCAATAGCCCCCCCCCCCCCCCCCCCCCAAAAAAATTTACCAAAAAAAAAATAAAAAATAAAGGCTCCAGTTTCTTGTCATCTAGGTCGGCTTAAAAATCAGTGCAGTGACAGGCTTTTTTGGGGTAATTTTTTTGGGGGTATTTTTTTTTGGGCCATTCAGTGAAATACGTGATACATGTATACGCGGTTATTGGAACCATACCAAATTTCCCATACACAAAGTATGGTGGCTAAGAGAGGCCTCACAAATCGGACAAACGTTCATACCCCTATGTGAAAAAGTCCGGCAGAGTTCCAATCGATCCAGCAATTCTGGCTGCAACTGGACATCGTTTCATAGCAAAAACAAAAGAAAACTAAAAATGCCAACGTGTGGGTCTGAGGCGACGTGTGCAGAGACTAGAAACTGGACACTTATTTTTTTGTTTGACCTTAAAGATTTATTGCCGCGTTTTACCGCTGATTTCCCTGGAACATTGACAATTTTGGAAGCCTGGAATACAAACACTTTAAAAAAAAAAAATGTAAAAAAGTAAAAAAATGCCAATATTTTGAGAAATCTGTGTTCACTTCCTCAAGTAAAAAAGCAATGTTCCAATAAAAACTCAAATGTCTGTTAAAAAAGCGCAAGTTGCTGGTAAAATAACGAAAAAAACAGAGGATACATCTTTAACGACAGAATAAGTTGCAACTTTCACAGGTTGGTTTCTGTACTTCTGTCTTCATTCTTAAAAGTATGGATGCATTTATAGACATTTCACCAATGGTGTATAATCCATTTACAGACTCACTCAAGGTACATGTACATGTCACTGTGACAGTATAACTCAAACGTTGTGATATGCATGACCATTACGCATCTCTGAATTGCTGATGAGCCGACCGTCCAGTAAGTCTGACGCAACCATCGGCAGGAAGGGCTTATGCTTTTGCAGATTTGAACGATATTTAGCCTGAAATCAGACCACACAGAGTTAAACAGAATTAGAAATATGTTAGTAAATGCAGGAATTAATTTATAAGAACCATTTGGAGGTTTGCTAATGTAGGGGAGCTCTGGAAGTGCCATCAGACTTGTTGAGATCCTGAGATAATTTTTCTCGGGATGTCGACATCCTGAAAATATGATGTTGTCATCCCGAAAATAATTTACCTCAGTATGTCGACATCATGAAAGTAGGATGTCATCATCCCAAGATAAGTTAAGGATGTCATCATCCCGAGATAAATTATCTTGGAAAGATGACATCCTACATTTAGGATGTCGACATCCTGAGATAAATTATCTCGAGAAGACGACATCCTACTTTCCGGACGTCGACATCCCGAGATAAAGTATCTCGGGAAGAGGACATCCTACATTTAGGATGTCGACATCCTGATATAAATTATCTCAGGATCTCAACAAGTCGGATGGCACTAATTCCAGGCACTAATTCCAGAGCTCCGTACTAATGGAATGCATACTGGGAGAAAAGGTTTGTGAATGCAGTCAACAGTAAATTCTTAACCAAATAAAAACATCAATATAAATTATACAGGCATGCAAATGATCAATCAAAAAAAAAAAAATTACAAAAAGGAAAAAGTTCAAACTCATATTGCGAGCTCGAAGAACAAAGCCAATACGGCATATGTAGTGAGCAATGATTTGTTCACACCACATATACATGTCAACATACGGACTGTCAGACTATATGCTATAAAATGCACATGGTGTATGGTGTCTGTGCAATGCATATGCTTTATACACGTACAGTGAATAACAACTGCGGAGCCAGACTATGTTCTTCCTTTACTGTATGCGCTAGCGAATTCCGTGACAGATTCTGCGGGAACCACAGGATCAGTAGTGTATCGTAACGAGCCAGATGCCGGCATCAATGCAGATTTTTTTTAAGGCAATGGCCAGATATTTTTTTTATATGCGGAGATCTGCGGAGAATGCCTGTTTATAATGTAGGAAACAATGGCCACCTATTCGCCTTATTCACAATAAATATGAAAGTGAGGCTGTAAGTCTCACAACCACACTCTGTAGCTTACATACTGAATGCACCAGCGAGAAGGCCCAATAATCAGATAGTTCCAAAGAAAAGTTCGTTCCTGACATAAGGAATAAATAAATGGATGTACACTGTAGCTATTTCCATTAATTTACTTAAAAATGCAATGATATTTGAAAGCAAGGTTGCCCCTGCAAACAGACAACATTAGGCAGGTTACTATACTGAGCATGTACAGGTACACAACCTCTTGTACACAACCTCTTGGGAATAAGACATAAGGGACCCTAAAAAGGGGAGGAGTGCAGGGGAAAGAGTGTGGGGAGGGGGCACTGAATCATGTTACGTTCAGAACCAACCTACCATATTGTATAATAGCACACCAAATATTGCCGTCAACATCCCCAATATGTTGATCAGGGTCACAGGGTTACGGAGCATAAGCAAAGACAGCATTATGACAAATATCCTCTTGGATGCGTTGGCGATGGAATAGCTCAGAGGAGTGATTAGGTTGAGCACGCTGAAGGCGAAGATGTTCTGGAGGAAGTTGAAGAACCCGCTGGTGAAGAGAAGGGACAGGGTCCACACCCAGTTCACTTTTTGAAGCTGCCCAAAAAAACAATAAATTAATTAATAAATTAATTAATTAATTAAATAGAGAATATGTGCTAATTAAAATGTCTGATTTATGCAGGGGGTAAAATTATCCAAATAATTCAGAAACCAGAAAGTGGTTTTAATGCAATGTTCTAGGTAAAAAGGGAAATTGCTTGAAATTTTCAGTAAGATATAACCCCCCCCAAAAAAAAAAAAATTTAAATAATTATTTCACAAAATAAAAAAATCTTGAAAAATGGGTATCGGGCCTGGCTCTGATTTGTTAATCGTTCAAGGAAGGAAAAAACAAGTTCCTGTGCAGACATTCATCTGGGGTTTCTTTGCACTGAGCTGGCTGTCAATCCTAAGTGCAGACACTGTCTAAAGCCACTTTAGTTACAGTGACTGAAAATTACAGTAATATGACCTTATCATGTGGGATATTATTTTCAGTTACTGTGCGAATCTAAAACTAGCACTCCGATTCCATGCCCTGTTGATCATGATGATAATATTGTCCCTTTCAGGGATGATATTGTGAGAAAGTGAAAAGGTAGGAAAAATGTTTGCCATTATCATTAAGCTACTAGCCTATAGTGGTTGACTTCTATAGCCAACCATTTTTTTATCTTGGTATTTACAATAAAATGATACACAAGGAAAGTTTCCATGGTCTGAAGTCAGTCGAAACCCAGTTTCATGGTAGGATTTTCAAAATCAAAAGGTAGGATTTCCTACAAAGGTAGGAAGAATATCATGCCTGCCTTTGTTGTTGGAAGGAGAGAAGACATGACTGATTTCATTACCAATTCATTATCGCTGAGTATTCTCCTGAGGTCTACTACTACCCAGATTGGAAGAAGCATGACTGCGGCTAACTGGCCAATGATAAGCAGAAGACGTAGATGATGAATGCCTATGTCCCTGAGGGCCTATAAGAAACGGGGGGAAAATGCACCAAACACAAACATCATTGATTACCCCTTCTATGACTGCAAGGGTCAAAATCAGTCAAAATATAGATATACTTGCCAAGGTATATCTAGTGCACTTAAAATTTGAACACTGTCAAACCTTACGTGTACTAAGCACATTTACAGGTCAAAATGAGTCGACCGTTTTTGACTGGTAAAAAGCATTGTCTTGTATTGTTGAGGGTGTTTAAAATGACAGTAAAAACCAGTCAAAAATGCCCCTGTGTGCAAATTTAAGATGACAGTCAGTTGACTGATTTTGACCACTATAGCTACTTGCCACTTAAGTTCAGCTATAGTAGGAGGGTTAATAAAGGAATAACTGTTTGTCACGCAATCTTTACCAGGTTATGGGCGATAAAAACCAAGCCGAAGGTAAGGTTTCCCAAGAGGAAAAAATACATGTATTTGGAGCAAAATATATCATTTCTAACCAATCTGAATAATAAATTCAAAGACAGACTACCTGGAATTGGAGTTTTCATTAATAATAATAATAATAATAATGTGTGGACTTATATAGCGCACGTATCCACCAACTGAGTGGTGCTGAAGGCGCATTATATTATTACCCCTGCTCATAAGGGTCATAAGTCTCATAAATCATTCCTGAAACCATCTCAGCTCCATGGGGAGTATACAGCTCAATTGCTGCCATTACAGCGCATATAGGGCTAATCAACCAACTCTGCCCTCACAGGTACCCATTTAACCCCTGGGTGGAGAGAAGCAATTATGGTTAAGTGTCTTGCTCAAGGACACAAGTGTCACGGCCGGGATTCGAAACCACATTCTGCTGCTAACACCAGAACTTGAGTCCGGTAAGCTAGACCGCTCGGCCACGACACTCATTGATGTTGTTAGGGGAAGTAAAAAAAATCCTGATAAAAGATTTGATTGTTTGACTGGTAGATTTTTAGTTTACATACGTGTAGATGCACACGGTGGTTCATATTCAAATTTCAGATGAATTCTGCATTCCCAGTTCACCAACTTAATCGTAAAGATTTAAGGCCCAAAAAAGTCTGCAGTTTCTGGTCTCCGCGTGTGTCGCATCAGAGCCGCACGTTGGCATTTTTATTTATTTATTTTTTTTGCTATGAAACGATGTCCAATTGCAGCCAAAATTGTTGGATTGATTGGAATTCCGACGTGGCATTTTTTAAATGACTTTTTCACCTAGGGGTATGAACGTTTGCCCAATTTATGAGGCCTCTCTTAGCCACCATACTTTTTGTATGGAAAATTTGGTCTAGTTCAAATAACGGTGTATACATGTATCACATATTTCACTAGTTGACAAAAAAAAAATTTTTTTTTTTAAAACGTGTCTCCTCACTAATTTTGAAGCCGACCTATGACCAGAAACCGGAGACTTTTTTTTTTGCCTAATAGTCAAATCCCTCTGATTGAGTCATAAAAAATATCCAGATACAGGATTTAATTGCATGGTTTTCTGATTTTTCTACAAGCATTTAAGAAAACTTGTTAAATTAAAAAAAAAAAAAAAAAAATTGGTAGATCAAACCCAAAACAGAACATTTTTTCCCCCGTCATCACATGTACTCACCTTTTTAGAATAAACATTTTGAAGAGCAAATGTTACAGTTGCTGTGAGTGCCATGACGAGACCCATCATATCAAATGAGGCTTCTGTTAATGTTGCCACCATTACTCCACATATAATAGGTATGAGGGAAAGATATATCTGCGAGAAATTACAACAATTATAATCTTGTTAGAAGCCATGTATGTGACATTGAAAAAACAAATCAAACGTACACATGTAAGTACTGTTTTGTATGCTCAAAAGGTCAGTTCACATCCATTACTCATAATGCAACCTCAATCAACAGTTCCACACCAGTGCATATATATTATACATTTACATTTAATATGCATATGCACTGGTGTGGATATGCATAAATGCATATGACATAAAACACAATAAAGGGGGCCCACTTTCCTACCGTCACGTTAGCAGTTTTTCCAATGGTTGTTATTTTTTTTAAGTACCTGAAACCGACCAAAAAGTGTTTCAACATGTGAATGGACATGCAGGCTTATACTAGAACTAATTTGAGTTGATTTATTTTATTTTTAAATTTATTTTTTCACCCTCAAATTGCCATAAAAATTGGACGGAAAAAGTGACCTCACTTTTCCGTCCATTTGTTGATGGAAATTTTAGGGTAATTAAAAAAATAATAGTAATAATCAACTCAAATTATCTTTAGGATAAGCATGCATGTCTATTCAAATGTTGAAATTCTTTTTGGGTGGTTTCAGATATTAAAAAAAAAATTACAACCATAAGAAAAACTGTTAACGTGATGGTAGGAAAGTGGCCCCCTTTATTGTGTTTTATGTCATATTAACATTTGCATTTATGCATGCACTGGTGTGCATATGCATAAATGCATATATATATATATATTTACATTTATGCATATGCACTGGTGTGTATATGCATAAATGCATATATATATTATACATTTACATTTATGCATATATGGGGCAATTCCATGGTTACTCACGTTACATTTTTTTTACATATTGCGCCCACTCTTAATGCCATAATTAGTTTACTTATATATGTCACTCATCAGTTTTTTCAGTCGTTTCATTATAAATATTCAGACCTTACTTAGCACAAAATAATAATTTCATAAATTTAAAAATGCTGATTACTCAGGTTACATTTTTCGGACATGTATACATAAAATGTTGCTTTTGCTCTTAATACGTGTATAGCGTACATACATGTATAACAGATATATTATTAAAAACTTTCAAAAATGATTATTTTGTGCCGAGTAAGGTCTGGGTATAATACAACTACAGTGAAAAACCTGATGAGTGAAATGGCATTAAGAGTGAGCCCAAAACCTCAAAAATGTAACGTGAGTAACCATGGAATTGTCCATATGACACTTTGAGATGGACAATGAAGACGAGATTGGATAAAAAAATATAAATATAAATATAAAGAAAGAAAACTAAATAAGCTTATTATACAGTACAATTTCAGAGCAATAACTTCTAATAATTATTCAAGTAATTAAAGAAAATGCAAGCTATTATTCCCATTAACCCTAACCACCCCACATCACACAAAATGCTCTATGAGGTATTGGAGCATTTTGTGTGATTGAGGAAGGATGCTATATATTTTCTGTGTTATTTTGGGTGATTGTGGAAGGATGCTATATCTGTTCTGTGTTATTTTGTGTGATTTTTTTATTTTTTTATTATTGGTTTATTTGCATTCCTCTCGTGGCCCAAGGGCCAAATTACAAGAATGTTACAATAAAAACATTAAAAATACTAAACAGTTAAAAATGAAAGAAAAACGAAAGTGATGGTCCAGCCAAAACAAAAGAATAAAATTACACATAAAGTAAGAACGGAATATACAAAGACGGATGGCACAGCCACAAAGGGTAAGAATTTGGACAAAACACACTACAGACCCGGCAGCCACAATTATGAGTTTAACAACTTAATGTAGTGTGGAATCGGGCTTTTTTTGAATCGATCAGTCCTACAGGGTAACAATGAGATAGCTTGTGAGTTGCGCAAATTCCTGCCATGTGTTTTTTTCCTAGTTGGGGGCATGAGGTTTTCTGTTTGCCTGCAATAAGCCAATGACTGAGCAAATTTGTAGCAGTGGGCTTGCCTACGATCAGAAAGAGTTTCGATTCCACACTCATTGATTGCATCATTATAAGAAGTGTAGTTTTTCCCAAGCATGATTTTGCAAGCTCTCTTTTGCACTTTCTCTAAAGTTTGAACCTGAGCTTTGGTGAGCGAGGAATTCCACACAACATCCCCGTACTCTAACAAGGGTCTAACATATCCTTTATAAACCACTGACAGTTCATCTTTGTTGAAACAAAATTTCTTAAGTGTGCGAAGCATATATAAACGAGAGTTAGTTTTTTTTTGCATATCATTAACCTGCTCATCCCATTTCAAGTCATTTTGAATCTTAATACCTAAAATTTTAGCGGAGGTCACAAACGTAAGTGGATTATTGTCAATAGTTAAAGCTGGTTGAGGGGGGTCTCTCTTGAAACAGACTTGAAGGGCTTGACACTTTGAAGGATTCAAAATTAAATTATTGTTTTTTGTCCAATCAACGAATCTGTCCAAATCTGCCTGAAGATTGCCTGTTTCAGGACACGAACGATTCTCAGCCAAAGTTAAATCGTCACGTACTTCCAAACACTAACAAAGGCGTCTGATGCAGCGTCGTTAATAAAACATTGAAAACCCAAGGGACCGAATTTAGTACCTTGAGGAAGGCCACCATTTAAACCTTTAAAGTCAGACAAAGTTTGGTTGTATCTGACACACTGTTGTCTGTTGGAAATGAAATTGCAAATCCAAGGGATAATTGATTCCCTGACATCTAACTCCAAAAATTTTTTAATAAGGAGAGTGTGATCAATGAGGTCAAAAGCCTTCGAAAAATCTGTCAACACAACAGTGCCTGTATTGTTAGATGAATCAGCCCCCCTATGCAGAAAGTGCATCAGACTAACCAAATAGTGTGAAGTAGAGACTCCTCTCACATTACCATACTGATTAATATCAATTTTGTTTTGAACATCCTGAAGCACCCATTTAGCAACAAACTCTTTGCAAATTTTAGCAAACCCATCCGTCAGGGACACAGGCCTCAACCTATCAATATTTGCCGGATACTGTTTGGGAATCGGAATAACTATCGCCTTTTTCCACTGCACTGGAACGATTCCCTCAGTATAAGAGCTATTGAGGATCTCTGTGAACGGAACACTTAGCTCATAGGCAAATTCTTTGATAAGTCTGGGAGGTATCCCATCAGGACCAGTAGCTTTAGATGAATTAACCTTTTTTAACACAGCATACACGTCCCATGGGTACAGATGAGGGGGTGGCTTTGGTGCAGGCAAAAATGCAGGCAGCATTGAAATATCCAATGGTGTAAGACTAGACGACACTTTGACAAATTGTTCGTTGATAGTATTGGCAATATCACTGTGATTATTTGCACATACCCCTGGGACATGTATGCTGAGTTCAGTAGAATTATTTCTAGTCATGATTTTAATCTGTTGGTGCCACTTTTTAGGATCATTGTTTTGAAGACGACGTACTCTTTCAGCATGAAAGTTAGTTTTAACAGTCACAATTTCACGTTTAATTTTATTGCGTAATGATCTCCATTTATTGGAATCACCATTACCAAAGGCGACCTGACGATCAGAAATCAATTTCTTAATTTTCGGCGTCATCCACGGTTTGTCCGAAGTACATGATTTCTTGGTTACCTTGGGAAAGTGAAAATCAACTGCATCATTCAATAACCTGTAAAAGGTATCTGTTTTTCCTTGAGCACCAGTGGAATCATGTACATCAGCCCAATCCTGGCTTTGAGCCCAGGTGCCAAAGCTTTTGATACCAGAATCCATCAAAGGCCTAACAGTGCGCATTTTGATTTTGTTAGGCACATATTCATTACTTGGTTTTAAAATGATGCAGTTGTGGTCGCTGTTTCCAATTGGTGGTAAACAAATTGGTTCACAATAAAACCTGTCCATATTAGTAATAATCAAGTCTAAAGTGGCTTGAGCTCTGGTAGGAAATTTAATAACCTGTTTTAAGCCATTACCTTTCACAAGTGAATCTATTTTAAATCTATTAAAGTCACCTGCTATAACAAAACCAATGTCAGGGTAAGCTGTTCGCAGAATATCAGTGGAATCAATTAAATGATCGAGAAGCAAGTCCTGGTGGGGAGAGTCTGGTGGAATATAAACAGCACACACTGCTATGGCTGACACTCCTCGAGGAAGCCGTTCAGGACGAACCATTACCCATAAACATTCAAGCTCCTCTGGTACAGTGATGTCAGTAATGGGTTTAGCATTGAAATGGTTTTTGATGTAGATGGCAGTACCACCTCCACGTTGATGTTGGCGGGACTTAGAAAACAAGTTATAATTGTCTATGTTTAACGAATGATCTGGCAGATCTGGATTGAGGAAGGATGCTAGATATATGTGCTGGGTGATTTTGGGTGATTGAGGAAGGTGCTACATGTACATGTGTGCTGTGTGATTTTGTGTAGGATTGAGATACATGTAGGATGGCCATGTGCTGTGTGATTTTGTGGCACTTAACTAAAAGTACTGTACATGTACATGTACATTGTACTTGTAAGTGCTGAGTGACTACAGTAATCAACGCTGTGGCCTGTGACCCTAAGGATAAAACAAGTACAAAATTCAGTACAAACACTACTTGTATTGTTTCAACTCATACAACTGTACTTGGCCAGCAAACAGACTATTCAATTTATACTGAGGTAAGTTTTATGCACTGGTAATAATAAAATGGCATTATTTGCATACATTTCACACCATGTATCAATTTAGGAATACAATACCAGGTGACTGAGCCAACAAAAAAAAAACACCCAAAAACCATGTATTTTTGTTCATAATAAAGGGATAAAGGCAAAGGGTACAGGTATGTGTGATTTTGTGTGATTGAGGCAGTGGGCACACTACACACGAAATACAGCATAATATATTGGGTGATTTTGGAGTATTCAGGAACTTTCTAAATTTTATGAAGACATTTAGGGTTAGGGTTAATAAATGCCTTATCAGGTTCGCTTTCAAAATTGTAATATTGAAAGACAATTTTCAAGCTTGTGTATTTAGTCATGAAACACAGACGAATAATAAGCACTGGAGTCACCGTGAAGCAAAGATAAATAAATGCAATGTTCAGCTTGATGCCACGTCATGTATTTGCTGATTGCAACAGGTGGCTGTGCAGCTAACATGCGACTCACATAAGCGCTGGTCAACACCAAACAATATTCATGAATCCCCCATCATTCTGTGTTTTAAAGGGACAGTCATGACCAACAAGTCATGGATTCGGAATGCTACATGTAGTTTTAGATTAACTCAGTCACTGTGTTCATCTTAAACTACGACACTGACTCTATGCCCTGTTGAAAGTCTGCTCTGATCGTGAAGATACTGTCCCTTTAATCCAAGCAATCTGTTATATGACATAAAACACAATAAAGGGGGCCACTTTGCATTCGTCACGTTAGCAGTTTTTCCAATGGTTGTTATTTATTTTTAAGTACCCGAAACCGACCAAAAAGTGTTTCAACATGTGAATGAACATGCAGGCTTATACTAGAACTAATTTGAGTTCATTTATTTTATTTTTAAATTTATTTTTTGACCCTCAAATAAACGGAACTGGGGTGATAGGTCGTTTTCTGTCGCAGCTCCGAGACTCTGGAATCATCTTCCAACTAAACTCAAATCTTGTCATAGTATAACCAGATTTAAGTCGATGCTTAAAACTCATCTTATGTCACAACTCTTCAAAGATGATGTATATTTGTAATTGCATTGTAGGTACATGTATCTCGGTACATAATTTATTTTTTTTCCCCTATGCTATCATTGTATATTGTTTGTATTCATGTTTTTTCTTTGTTTTCTGCGCCTTGAGCGCCCAGCAGGGTGGATATGTGCGCGCTATAAATCTTTATTATTATTATTATTATAAAAATTGGACGGAAAAAGTGACCTCACTTTTCCGTCGATTTGTTGATGGAAATTTTAGGGTAATTAAAAAAATAATAGTAATAATCAACTCAAATTATCTTTAGGATAAGCATGCATGTCTATTCAAATGTTGAAATTCTTTTTGGGTGGTTTCAGATAGTAAAAAAAAAATTACAACCATAAGAAAAACTGCTAACGTGACGGTAGGAAAGTGGCCCCCTTTATTGTGTTTTATGTCATATTTAATTCCTTATAGGAAATGTGTGTTTTTGCCATCTTCACTTCTCAACTTTTAATATATTTAAGGTAGTGCTAGAAGCTAACGGTTAGTTCACTAACCGTTTAACCAAAACTGTCATGATCGGTTAACTGTAAAACTGAAAGTCGGCATCTGACGTCCACACAATAGTCCACCCAAAAAAAATGGAACAATGTGTAGACATTTTCAATAAAAAAAGCATCAATACACTAATAATAATAATAATAATAATAATGTGTGGACTTATATAGCGCACGTATCCACCAACTAAGTGGTGCTCAAGGCGCATTCTTTTTTACGTGCATTACACAACACACGGGACCTACGGCTTTACGTCCCATCCGAAGGACGAAGCAATTATGGTTAAGTATCTTGCTCAAGGACACAAGTGTCACGACCGGGGCTCGAACTCACACCCTGCTGCTGGCAACACCAGAACTTGAGTTCGGTGCACTAGACCGCTCGGCCACGACACTCCAATGATTGTTTAATAACACTTCCTGCAATGATTGTTTAATAACCAATGCGGCAAAAACTTAAGTCTACACTCTACAACAAATTTGAAGGCAAATTCTTCAAAATTTAATGGTTTCGGTTAGCCGGTTTATAGCAAATTTCTAAACGGTTAGTGCAGTTTTGGTCTGTTAACCGACCCAACACTAATTAAAGGTTGTCATTTTGGGGATATCTTTTGTTTCTAAATGTCTTTGATGTGGACAGTGGAGAGAAATAAAATAAATAATAATCATTGGGAATTTGAATGGAAACAAATCATTTCAAGCCAAGATTTAAAAAAAACCCACATAATTAAATGTACACTACAACTTCTAAGGACTTTCTTTGATGTAAAAGGATACAACTGCACATGTTTTCATAGTGCATTGTACAATGTACATTAGATGAGTACATTGCACAGTAGGTTAAAACAAAGTGCCATAGCTAAGCAGCCGAGTCCATCACATTTGTCATGGGGTGCCATAGCGGAGGGTCTGGAGCATCAGACTTATGTTCTGATGGCCAAGTCGTTGGAATGTGGGTTTAAATCCCAGCTGCAACCATGATACTTGTGTCCTTGAGCAAGACACTTAACTGTAATTGCTTCTCTTCACCCAGATGTATAAATGGGTACCTGTGAGGGTACCTAGGTGGTTATTGTGTTTGATTAGCCCTGTAGTGCCAAAAATGGTTGCACATAATGGGTTGTATACTCCCAGGGAGCTGAAAAAGATTACAGGAATGATATTGGCCCAGTGACCAGGGGAAATAATAATTGTGAGTGCCTTGAGCACCCTTGGGTGGATACATGTATGTTGCACATTATACATTGTAAATGTCTGTATTAATTTATTAGTTATGTTCTGGTCACTGAGTCATCAGAATGATGCTGGTGTCCCTGAGAAAGGCATAAATCTTGGCCCTTTTGCCCCATAAAAATGTTCCCATAGACATTTTGATATTCTAATGGAAGTGTCCTTTACTCAGGAAAAGTGGCCTAGCCCCTACAAGAGTGAAATTCCAAACCTGTACATTAGCACTGGGGATATGCATTTTCTCTTCCTTAGTACATACATGTAGTTCAGACATCTGGCAATTGTGTGTTTGTATGCAAGTTAAGGGGATTTTATTACTTTAATACTGATACTGCAATAAATGTTATTACCATACATTATAATAAGCCCTAGTTATGTTATTATTATTATTATTATTATACATTTCTGGTATTATACATTTCAAGGATGCCTCAAAAGCACACTTAAGCACTATAGCTCAGAAGCCTGAGGAAACCTGTAAACAAGGGCGCTTGTTATGTGAACCAGAAACACTGGGGTAAACCCCTACTCTTCCACGATAAGTGTTATGGGTTCTTTTACGGGACCTACGGCTTAACGTCCCATCCGAAGGACATGTCTAGTATGTTTGTAGCTGCTAGCATTATCACACACATAACTGTCAGCCAGATACATATTTTCACATGCTTTTAATAATTCCAAGGATCCTATCCAAATGAACAAAATACAATACAATACAAGTTAGTTGCCTGTGTGTCACATTTAAATTATAGTGATATTTGAAGAAACAAATCTAAACATTTACAGGACTGTCATGGGCGGATCCAGAACATCTTTTAGGGGGGGGGGGCTGAGAATAAAAAACAATTATTTTTCAGTACTACAAAAATTACAATGAAATAATCAAAGGGAGAGAAAAACAAAGCACAGTGAGGGAATGGTGGTGCGTTCTCCCCTCCCCCCTCTCTTTTTTTTTAATTTAAATTTTTTTTTTTTTTAAACAATTTTAGGGGGGGGCTACAGCCCCCTTAGCCCCCCCTGGATCTGCCAATGACTGTGCCAGGGATATGTTATTTTATAAATGTTTTTTTTTACATTTTTTATTTTTTATTATTTTTTTTTCTGGGGAAGAGGTTGGGATGGATTATGGTAATTAACCCTAAATATTAATACTGGGGGGGGGGGGGGCAATACTTACCATTGTTGTTTGTTTTTCTTTTAATATAATTCTTGATAACAATACTGTAAATATAGGCATCGTTGCTTTCACTGTAAAGAAACAAATAACATTGAAAAATGTATTACTATGAATATGGGTTACTATTTTGTATAAATGTTAAGATGTACAGTAAGGCTAAAAAAGTCCCCGGTTGCCCAGTTCTCACAAGTGACATCATAATACATGCATTTATGCAATGGCATTATACAATGAATATGCAATAAACCCTTTCACGGTAATACGTGCCATGTTTTTGATGGGCAAAATTGTTCGAACTTCACGCACGCATCTGGAGGACAATTCATGGTGCATATTACCGTGAAAGGGTTTATTCACATGAACCATGTGCTCGCGCACTATATTATTTGTGTGAAGTGCGAGCGCCGACATCATTGCATAAATGCATGCATTATGATGTCACTCGAGAGAATTCATGAGAAGTTGTGAGAAGTTGTGAGAAGTTGTGAGAAGTTGTGAGAAGTTGTGAGAAGTTGTGAGAACTCGGCAACTGATTTGAAAATGGCATTGTCACTGAAGGTGTGAACAAAAACATGAAGATGCTGACATTTGACGAGCAAAAAAGTACCCGATAAAATATTTTTGCAAAGTGAAGTTATAGTAATGGGAAAGAATGTCGTATCCGACCACCACTTTTTAAGGGGGTTTTTGGAATTTTTTGCAACCACTAACCAGTTAAAAAATGATGCTATCGATTTTTGGGGGTACAGAAAGCGAAAACTATCTTTAAAATCCACTTTTATGATGGTTTTCGGACTTTATTTCCCTTCTAAAAAATGCTCCCCTTCAGACAATAGAAGGATCCTATTATAGTTGCCACTGCGCATGTACAATGATCGTGTTGGTCACTAACGGGGGAGTTGACAAGATCAGAATGACATGACTGAGGAAGTCATCGTACACCAAAAATGCCCGATTTTTCATGAAATAAATATTCTGGAATAATTTGAAGTATATGTCCATCATCATCCGTATGTTCTCCACCTTACTAGGTAGGTAAGATTACATTATTGTTATACTGAATGAGAAAAAGTGGCGGTCGGATACGACATTCTACCCTTGGCTTTACTTAAAAATGTCCAACAGTCTCCTCGTTCATTGCCCTTTGAGAATGTCAAACATGCCAAATGAACCCTCCTACATGTACAATCAGTGCAATTTTTGAAACAACCCATTCAGGCCACTCCAAGCCATTAGATGTTGCCAGTGGCCTCCTATGGTTACCCTTCTGTGCACTGTCACACCACTGAGATTGCAGGGTAAGGTGGTCTCCCACTGATACATTGCAGGCCATACTAATAATATGTTCAAACATTTACAGTGTCCTTGGGTCGCACACAGTTGATTTTGTAAGATTAGGACCCTACTTGGAAAGGACAGCAGGCTTGTACATGTATGTACTGAAGGTTGCTAAAGAACAGAATTTAGTGGATCGGAGTGGCCTCCATGTGTAGAAGGGTTAAGTAAGATAAAAAAGAAAAAAAAAAGTCAAGCCAACCGCCACTTAGCGCACAATGTGTAAGCATGTCGCCATGTGTTTTTAGCAGACAACAAAATGGCCAACATCTCACTGGATGTGCATATATATTCATTGCTCAAATTCACCCAAAATATCGTTTCCAATCCTCACTTGACTTCACTTTCCTCTCCTTAACCCTAACTCCCTAGGCATTGTACTAAAACAATGGAAAGAATGTCGTATCCGGCCGCCACTTTTTAAGGGCTTTTTTGGATTTTTTTTTCAACCACTAACCAGTTAAAAAATCATTCTATCGATTTTTGGTGGTACAGAAAGCGAAAACTATCTTTAAAATCCACTTTTATGATGGTTTTCGGACTTGATTTCCCTTCTAAAAAAATCCTCCCCTTCAGAAAATAGAAGGATCCTATTGTAGTTGCCACTACGCATGTACAATGACTGTGTTGGTCACTAATTGTGGAGTTTACAAGATCAGACTGACATGACTGAGGAAGTCATCGTATACCAAAAATGCCTGATTTTTCATGAAATAAATATCCTGGAATAATTTGAAGTATAATAATAATAATAATAATAATAATAAAGATTTTTAGCACGCACATATCCACCCTGCTGGGCGCTCAAGGCGCGGAAACAAAGAAAAAACATTAATACAAACAATATACAATGATAGCATAGGGAAAACAAAACAAATTATGTACCGAGATACATGTACCTACAAATATACATCATCTTTGAAGAGTTGTGACATAAGATGAGTTTTAAGCATCGACTTGAATCTGGTTATACTATGACAAGATTTGAGTTTAGTTGGAAGATGATTCCAGAGTCTCGGAGCTGCGACAGAAAACGACCTATCACCCCAGTTCCGTTTTGAAGTTGGTTCCTTGAGGAGTGACATGTTGCTGGAGCGCAAATTGCGTGATGGAGTGTAGACTTTAAGTAGTTCAGTAGGTAAGATTACATTATTGGTTATATTTAATGAAAAATAGTGGCGGCCAGATACGACATTCTACCCAAAACAATAAAAATCCTTCAAAATCCTCCAACTGGCTTTGTTGTCTAGGGAGTTAGGGTTAAGTGAGTCACCTATCATCTTTTAAAGGAAAATCTGTGATATTTGTCATATCTAACGTTAAAAAGTAGAAAAGTGCCTGTTGTAGGCCCTAATTCTATTTCTACATTCGGAAAGAATGTCGTATCCGGCCGCCACTTTTTTGACGTTTAAACATTTTTTTTTTTCAACCACCAACCAGTTGAAAAAGGGGTCTAACGATTTTTGGGGGTACAGAAAGCGAAAGGGGGTTTAGTTCCTTGGGGGGACCAGTTTAAAAAGAAGGGGTTTAAAAAGAAGGGGTCCCCCAAAAAAAATTGTGCAATAAAAACCCTTGCTGTATTATATCTCCGTATCCTATCCTATCCTCTAATCCTCTTTTCCAACTACTCCACACACCACTGCTTGTGGTTTCTATTCTATTCCATATCTGTAGATACCGAGAAAGGGTGAAGAAAGTTAGTGTTAGTAATCATATAACCATGTAGAACACTCACTGGGATTCGAACCTGTATGGGGAAATGAAAGCATGTTAAACTCACAAATGCATCACCTAAACCACTCGAGTGTGAGGCTTTGATGCCAATGAAAGTCCTTTCGTTTTATTTGACTCTACCATCTTACTTATTACCCAGGTCACAATGAATATGTAATGTTTACTGAATAAAACATTAGAATAATTATTTACTGACAATGAATTTGAATATTTATAAGTTGAATATTTATAAGTTACTGAATAAAGTTAGCAGATGTCATGATGTAATATGTGTGAATTTCTTTGGACTATTCCATGGGAAACAGACAAGGGTGTGTAAGGAAAAAATACCAAGTTCTGAATAAGAACCATTGAAAGCTGCCGTCCATTGTTCTCAAAGTGTAAGTGTATAAGTACAGTCAATCAGTACTCTTTATCCACTTCGTATGTACAATATGAGTTCAACTTATTGGAATATTGCAAAGTTGCTGGGGAGGCTTTCAACCCACGTGTCAACGGCAGATTTCTGCAAGGAACGGGGCCTCATTGCTGGTGCACCGGAGTGTCCATACTGCCGGCATCCCTTGTCAGCAGACCAGGGCGACGGGTTTGCTTGGCGGTGCCACAACCGGAGGTGCCGCAAGAGGTCCCGTACTTGTAGTATCCGGCAGCGCTTTTAAGATCAGCGCCAGCCTCCCCAGCACAGGCTACCGCTTAGGCGGAAAGCCACCCAATAAATCAAAAGACAGAAATAAACATTATTACGTAGGCTAATTGTTGTGTAAATAAAGAAACCTTTAATAATATTTTCAATTCATGTTGATGAATTTATGATGAATCCTCATCAACCACGAATGAAATCTTGAAAATACACCCTGATGACGACATTCGGACTTTCTTTCCCTTTAAAAAAATCCTCAACAATCACGAATGAAAACTATTATTAGGGTTTTCAGTTTGTACATGCTTGACCGAAGCCCGCCACACGTACAGCGCATCGCCCGCAACAAAAAACATCAAAATTTTAAATCAAAATGTTTTACTACTTTTACCTGTCAAAATCTTACATGTAATAGCTCATTGGAAAGCTTATAGTTTCAGCTATCCAACAATGTACATAAAATAGCAATCGGAGTACGTGCGAAAGCCTAGGTTTTTATGAATGAACCACTCTCGTCCCGCCCAGCCTTTCGCGAAGTGTTCCGAGATCGGGCGCGTAAAATTTACCACGCTCTGCTGAGGGCATCCACTTCGGAGCTGTCTCCACGCCCAAGTACAGTGTGATTGACATGAAAACGGGTTTCCCTGTTGAGTCAAAGGGCTCCTTTACATACCCATTCTTGCTCGATCTCCATAACTACTCTACAACCGAAGTTACGAAGAGATAAAAATTAAACACCGTTTTTTCGAGGTGAAATCTTCAAGTTGAAAGGTAAGAGCAGTGTCTGAATGAATTTTACACCTCTTTTCTATCATATGTTAAAGTTTTGAGCCGCAATTTTGTTTAGTTTTGAGCAGAGAGTGTATTTTTTACACCCTTTCAAAAGCTCTTATGAAGGAAACGAGCACGAACGCTGTGCGTGTGTATCACGGTGTGTGTAGGCTGATTCAACGGTTTTGGTGTCATTAGGGATGTACACAGTGTATGGACAGTCGCGCTTCATCGAATGCTGTATATTTGATTAAATAAAACAGGATTCCTCAAAAACTACTCGTCCGATTTTCTTGATTTAAAAACCATTGTATTTCTTTCATCAAGACCTTTAATTTGATATAAATATTGAGCATATTGGTTTAGGAATAATTTTTCACCTGAAAACCCTATTATGAAAATACACCCTTATGACGACATTCGGACTTTCTTTCCCTTTAAAAAAAATCCTCGACAATCACGAATGAAAACTATTATGAAAATACACCCTTATGACGACATTCAGACTTTCTTTCCCTTTTAAAAAAATCCTCGACAATCACGAATGAAAACTATCTTGAAAATACACCCGTATGACGACATTTGGACTTTCTTTCCCTTTAAAAAAAGACAGTACATTTACTCATGGTGGCCATGATTTAATGTAGTCATTATGTTGGAGCGACAAACAGTGGGCGAACAATTCATGTGTCAAATTGCATTATTTCAAATGCCACGTGTATTTCCCGGGCACGCTAATATCTGTGCTTACCATTTTGATTAATTTTAGCATTGACCTACCCACTTCATAAAATAGAAGGATCCGTTCTTAGTTGCCACTGCGCATGTACGATAACCGGATGGGCCACTGGGTTTTTTGGGTGGAGGTAACAAGATCAGACTGACATGACTGAGCCTGAGGAAACAAACATGGCGTCCACATTGATTGCTGTTCTGCAGTCACCGTACACCAAAAATGCTTGATTTTTTTCATGAAAGAAAATATGTAGAATCATCTAAAGTACATGACCATCAAATAGCATCATCATTCATATGTTCTCGACCTTACTGAGCAGGTAAGATACCATTATTGGTTATAATGAGTGAGAAATAGTGGCGGCCGGATACGACATTCTACCCCTACATTCTTTCCCAAAAAAACAAACAAAAAAACAAACAAAAAATCAATAGGCCTATATTAGTACCTGTGTGTGCAAATGACACCGAGACTTTCAATATACTAAATTCTGCTGAAACTGATGCGAAGAATTTGCCAAATGCGAGTGGGATGATCAGCTGATAGAAAATCCGGTTCTCGATGACAACATCCGGATGAGGCACATTCCACAAGCGGAGTACAGGCGCAAGGAACACAGCCACGGCCATCATGTGGCACATCGACACGGTGGCCGGGTACGGGAAATCGCTGAATAAATGCTTGTTGATAACGTTCTGTAGGAGACTGCTGGTGTACCACAGGGCACAAAGGCAGAATATACGAAAGCCCAACCGGTATACGTCGCCCGGTGCTGTCATGTTGTTGTTTTCGGGTCGCGGCGAATTTTCGCCTTCGGACATCACGTTTTACCTTTCCAGCTGAATTTTGGCCATGTTTTATCCAAGTCGTCCCGTTATGTTGTTGTGCACATTATTTTCCCATTGCACAAGCGCAGCGTGCCATAAGTCCACGTTCTTATAGTACTATGGCTGCCACGTCCATATTTGTCTCGACAACAGAGCTAGAGGGCGCTATTTATAAACCTACATACATCTGGCCAACAGCAAAACAAAATCCTTTAAGAGAAAATATCGTTACGATCAACAGCCATGGAATCGGAGTGCTAGTTTTAGATTAATTAATTTCCCACATGATAAGGTCATATTACCGTTGCTGCAATTCCATATTTTTAATTAGATGCAAAACATATTCAGCCCCAATTTGACAGAACATTTCTTGCGATAAATAAATGTTGGTTAGTGCGAGCTTTGTGTATAAACAAAATAAATGACCTCTGTTGATGGAGAATCCAGGGTGTGGAGAGGTCTTGGAGGATGAAGCCTCTCCTAATGCATGTATAAAACATCAATGAAGACCACCCCTCCCCTCGATGATGAGCGATTTGAGAGAGGATCCATTTCCAATGAAATGTATGAAAAATGAATAGCTCGCCCCGCCCCCTTCAACGATTTCTGGATCCATCCCCGTACCTTGTAGATACTTTCTACAACTAATACAACTAGATTGGGCAGACAAGAGAAATGAATTCAACACAAATGGAGACAATTTCTTTCTTATAAATTATTTTGTTGTGTTATTAATAATAATGATAGTTATAATCAGGGATGATATTGTGAGAAAATGAAAAGGTAGGAAAAATGTTTGCCATTATCATTAGGCATATACTAGCCTATAGAGGTTTACCTCTATAATAGCAAGGAAACTTTTTTAATCTTGGTATTTACAATAAAATGATAGACAAGGAAAGTTTCCATGGTCTGAAGTTAGTCGGAACCTGGTTTCATGGTAGGATTTTCAAAATCAAAAGGTAGGATTTCCTACAAAAGTAGGAAGAATATCATGCCTGTAATATAACAGTCATGTAGCAACTTTTCCCAGAAAATTTCAAAGCACTTCAGCGCATTTTGCTGGCATTCCAGACACACCGGAGCAAGCCCCTTCTCTTTCAGTGTCCTGGGTTCTTTTACATCCATTAAACCCCCACACGGGACCTACAGCTTGATGTCCCATTCGAAGGACGCAAACCCTGTTGATATTACAGCACTCTACCATGCTCCAGACTAGCTATGCAACTGCAAACATCCAAGTAATAATAATAATATAATAATATACTACTCAAAACAATTTAGGGAACACCAAAATAATCTCAGTTAAAGCAAGATCATTTATTTCAGATAAACACAATGTTTCACAGAATTGATGAGAAACAACTGCACAATGAAACAGATGATAAATGATGCATGTAGTGATTACACATTTCATGACATGACTACTGAAAGAGAGAGGTGGTTGCAAATGAAAATCCCGGTTCATGGAACATTTCAAACCTATTTGATGTTAAAAATCCAGTGTTCCCTAAATTGTTTTGAGTAGTATATAATAATGGAGGCATTTTTTTAAAGCGCTCTTACACAAGGTATCACAGCGCTGTACATTATTACCCCTGCTCATCAGGTGCATAAATCATTCCTGAAACCATCTCAGCTCCTTGGGGAGTATACAGCTCAATTGCTGCCATTTCGGTGCATATGGGCTAATCAAACACAACAACCAACTCTGCCCTCACAGGTACCCATTTACCCCTGGGTGGAGAGAAGCAATTATGGTAAAGTGTCTTGTTCAAGGACACAAGCACCACGGTCGCGGTCAGGATTCGAACCCACATTCTGAGGACTGACTGACCTCCCATTGTTCCCCTCTTTTGTTGCCTTTGTTGATGTTTTTATTAGACTAACTTTTTAGGCATCTCCCATTTGATTTGTACACATTTTTCAACCAAGGGTATTTTATAGATTAATGAAATTCTTGCGTCGGGTGATAAACAAAAGATTTGATTATGCTCTATCACCGACGTAATGTATGAACCACTGCATGCTCAATGCTTTTCGAGTGATAAAAACCCACAGGTGACTCGGGCGGGATTCGAACCCATGACCTCCTGCTGACTAGTGGAGACGTCTTAACCTCTCGACCACCGAGCTTGCCCGATGACGATTTTATTTTATTTTATTTAATCCTCTTTACCCCTGGTGGGGCATAAGGCTTCGCCGACTGCTTTCCACCTTGATCTGTCTTTGGCTACATTTGCCGCTTTACCCCATGATATATCCATCTCTGCCAGCTCTGTCATGATTGTTCGCTTCGCCCCATGATAGATCCATCTCTGCCAGCTCTGTCATGATTGTTCGCTTCGCCACATGGTAGACCCATCTCTGCCAGCTCTGTCATGATTGTTCGCTTCGCCCCATGATAGATCCATCTCTGCCAGCTCTGTCATGATTGTTCGCTTCACCCCATGGTAGACCCATCTCTGCCAGCTCTGTCATGATTGTTCGCTTCGCCACATGATAGATCCATCTCTGCCAGCTCTGTCATGATTGTTCGCTTCGCCACATGGTAGACCCATCTCTGCCAGCTCTGTCATGATTGTTCGCTTCGCCCCATGATAGATCCATCTCTGCCAGCTGTCATGATTGTTCTGCACCAGGTATTCTTTGGACGCCGATGACGATTGGCCGGCTAGAATCCTATATAGCAGCGGGTCCCACGATATTTATAAATTGATGTATTTCTTGCAAGGATATAATGCTGACAATAACTGCCAACCAAAGACCCATTGTTCATTTCCTGACGCTTTGCATCAGACAGTAACAATACACCCATCTAGATTTGGCAAAAAGCCTGCCCATGCATCACCTCCTAACCCCCTTTTGTCTCCCATAGAATGGTCTCTTCCCGCCCCTTTGGAATTTGCCCGGCTGATTGGCAGTTTTCGTGTCTTTGTTGACGGTTGTCTTGGAGTGGATGAACGCCCACAGCAGAGCGGCGTTACCCGTGTGCTCCAGAATCTTGGCGAGCTGTTCTTGGGTCAGAGCGCTGAGCTCTGTAAAATCTTTGACACACTTGAGCAGACGACTGGAATATATAAACAAAATTTAATAAATTTAAATTATGAAATATGTATAACAAATTATATATAGAAACCATGTTAATGAGAATAAGTATTGAATAATTAAAGTTTGGTAACAATTCATTACCCCAAAAACCGAAGCATGATACAGTAATACCTATAATTGATTGCGATGTTAAATTTGAAAACAATTTACTCTAATAAGATAGCACTTCAAAAGTAATAACTTTGCAGGATGATTTGTTTTAAAAAAACAGACTTTCCTGACACGGACTCAGATTTCACGAAACTCGTCTTAACTTGCAACGTGTTGCAGGAGTTAACTAACAATAAATAGTCCTCAGATTTCCGAAAAGAGTTGTTTAATTTTCCACAAAAACATTTAAATAAGAGAATAGCACCGGTAGCTTGCCAGATACTTGTGTCAGCATGAACATCACAGTTTGATCATATGCAAATATATGCTATTCCATTGACTTCTATGTTTATACTCACCGGCAGTTGTTAACATTAACACCAGGCATTTTCAGCAGCATGTCGTATGGTCCGTGGTTGTATTTGGCTTGCTGGGCCTCTTCTTTTGCCGTTACCGTGGCAGCTGCAGAAGCATCGGGCTGCTCCCGTCCCACCTTACGATTCCAGAACAAAAATAATAAATATTGGAGTTCAATTTTTCTGTGGCCAAAAATTTCAGGGGTGTGATTTGACAAAAGTAAAAAAATCCTTAAAAATGGTTAGCAGGTCTGGGTCTCCCTTTGGTCTAGAGGATAAAGTCCCCCTGAACCTCCTGTGGGTAGCAGGCCTGGGTCTCCCTTTGGTCTAGAGGATAAAGTCCCCCTGAACCTCCTGTGGGTAGCAGGTCTGGGTCTCCCTTTGGTCTAGAGGATAAAGTCCCCCTGAACCTCCTGTGGGTAGCAGGCCTGGGTCTCCCTTTGGTCTGGAGGATAAAGTCCCCTGAACCTCCTGTGGGTAGCAGGCCTGGGTCTCCCTTTGGTCTAGATGACAAAGCCCCCCTGAACCTCCTGTGGGTAGCAGGCCTGGGTCTCCCTTTGGTCTAGAGGATAAAGTCCCCCTGAACCTCCTGTGGGTAGCAGGCCTGGGTCTCCCTTTGGTCTAGAGGATAAAGTCCCCCTGAACCTCCTGTGGGTAGCAGGCCTGGGTCTCCCTTTGGTCTGGAGGATAAAGTCCCCTGAACCTCCTGTGGGTAGCAGGCCTGGGTCTCCCTTTGGTCTAGATGACAAAGCCCCCCTGAACCTCCTGTGGGTAGCAGGCCTGGGTCTCCCTTTGGTCTAGATGACAAAGCCCTCCTGTGGGTAGCAGGCCTCGGTCTCCCTTTGGTCTAGAGGACAGAGCCCCCTGGACCTCCTGTGGGTAGCAGGCCTGGGTCTCCCTTTGGTCTAGATGACAAAGCCCCCCTGAACCTCCTGTGGGTAGCAGGCCTGGGTCTCCCTTTGATCTAGAGGACAGAGCCCCCTGGACCTCCTGTGGGTAGCAGGCCTGGGTCTCCCTTTGGTCTAGAGGACAGAGCCCCCTGGACCTCCTGTGGGTAGCAGGCCTGGGTCTCCCTTTGGTCTAGAGGACAGAGCCCCCTGGACCTCCTGTGGGTAGCAGGCCTGGGTCTCCCTTTGATCGTAGAGGACAGAGCCCCCTGGACCTCCTGTGGGTAGCAGGCCTGGGTCTCCCTTTGGTCTAGAGGATAAAGTCCCCTGAACCTCCTGTGGGTAGCAGGCCTGGGTCTCCCTTTGGTCTAGAGGACAAAGCCCCCCTGAACCTCCTGTGGGTAGCAGGCCTGGGTCTCCCTTTGGTCTAGAGGACAGAGCCCCCTGGACCTCCTGTGGGTAGCAGGCCTGGGTCTCCCTTTGGTCTAGAGGATAAAGTCCCCTGAACCTCCTGGATGTTTCATTTTGGAGGATTTACAGACTCTCCACATCCCCACAAACAAGAAACTAGAGGTTTGGACACAATACAGGCTACTTCTTTCTTTCCTTGGAGTGTCGTGGCCGAGCGGTCTAGCGCACCGAAATCAAGTTCTGGTGTTGCCAGCAGCAGGGTGTGGGTTCGAGCCCCGGTCGTGACACTTGTGTCCTTGAGCAAGGTACTTAACCATAATTGCTTCGTCCTTCGGATGGGACGTAAAGCCGTAGGTCCCGTGTGTTGTATAATGCACGTAAAGTGGATTGTCGTGGCGGCGGTCTAGCGCGCGAACTCAAGTTCTGGTGTTGCCAGCAGCAGAGTGTGGGTTCGAGCTCCGGCCGTGACACCTGTGTCCTTGAGCAAGACACTTAACCATAATTGCTTCTCTCCACCCAGGGGTTAAATGGGTACCTGTGAAGGCAGAATTGGTTTGCTCTATATGCGCTAGAAATGGCAGCAATTGAGCTGTATACTCCCCAGGGAGCTGAGATGGTTTCAGGAATGATTTATGAGCCTTATGAGCCTTATGAGCAGGGATAATAATATAATGCGCCTTGAGCGCCACTTAGTTGGTGGATACGTGCGCTATATAAATCTATACATTATTATTATTATTATTATTACTTCTCTTCTTTCCAAAAAATGTTTGAGGGAAAGTGTTTTGACTCAAATTTCCTATTTAAATTTTTTTTACATTGGAACACTGATAATTTCCTTTACTAAAGGAAAACAAACACTTTAAAACGATATATTTACAAAAAGCTTGGGTTAACAGTAAAGAAGTGCCAAAATGATTTATGATGGGACCCACCATAAATTCATTTCCGTACATTTTGACTATAAAAACCATGTTTCTTATTATTTGAAGAAATTTGTCATTGTAAAATATTAGTTACCCTTTCCTCAAGTAAAATAGCAATGTTCTGATAAAAAAAGAAATTTTTCGAAAATTGCCATCAAAATAACCAGAATACACGGGCGATACATCTTTAAGCAGGATATTAAACAGAGATTCTACCCTCACACCTTGAGCTCTTCAAATAGTTGGGCCGTAGCGTGAGGGCTGGCACACCACAGTATCCGCAGCCTCGGAAAGTGAATCGTTAGGAGTGCAATCTTTGATGACAGGTCATTGTAGGTAATCTCGCTAGAGGTAGTGCTCTTTGACTGGAAACAGTGTAAAAGATAAGACAAACTGTACTTTATATTAAATATCACCAAATATTTAAAGGGAAGATACAGCACTGGTATTTGGTAATGTCAGAAGTCTATTGCATACATGAAGTGTGCCAGCCTGCTGTAATCCATACCACTGTATTGTATTTCAAATGTGCGCATGCACAATGAGCTTGGTTACGAGTTTTGCTCTCCTTGCCCGGCCTGCTGTGGGGCATCATGGGACAGACGTTTCGCAGGCGAACCATCTGTGGGGTGAACAATTTGATAAACGGTAAGGTGCGCACTTGAGATACAGTTCTTTCACACGCCGGGTAAGTCTCCCAGACTGCACTGCTTCTTTTTGAGACCTTGCACGTCAGTTTGTGGACCAAATGGGTCAAATCCATTACTCTTTGAGTACTATGCCATGGATTAGATTAGTACACGAGTGGCAGACTACATGTAGGTAATATACTTCTGGTACTGTGCCGTGGACTAGGTTATTACATGAGTGGCACACTACATTTAGGTAATAGACTTCTGGCACTGTGTCGTGGACTAGGTTAGTACATGAGTGGCATACTTCATGTAGGTAACAGACTTCTGGTACTGTGCCGCGGACTAGGTCAGTAAACGAGTGGCACACTTCATGTAGGTAATAGACTTCTGGTGCTGTGCCGTGGACCAAGTTAGTACACGAGTGGCACACTTCATGTAGGTAATAGACTTCTGGTGCTGTGACGCGGACTAGGTCAGTACACGAGTGGCACACTTCATGTAGGTAATAGACTTCTGGTGCTGTGACGCGGACTAGGTCAGTACACGAGTGGCACACTTCATGTAGGTAATAGACTTCTGGTGCTGTGACGCGGACTAGGTCAGTACACGAGTGGCACACTTCATGTAGGTAATAGACTTCTGGTGCTGTGCCGTGGACTAGGTCAGTACACGAGTGGCACACTTCATATAAGTAAGACTTCTGGTAATGTAACTTCATTTAAACACTTCAATAAGAAATACAGTAGATTTTCTTAATTACATTACTCTTTCATATCTACTTTGTTTTTAACTACATGTAGGTTATATCGTTAGTCATTCCATTACAATATCCACTTTGTCATTTGCCTTCTTGTCCGTCTGTCCTTCTTGTCCGTCTGTCCTTGTCTGTATGTCCTTCTTGTCCGTCTGTCCTTCTTGTCCGTCTGTCCTTCTTGTTTGTATGTCCTTGTCTGTCTGTCCGTCTTGTCTGTCTGTCCGTCTTGTCTGGCTGTCCTTGTCTGGCTGTCCTTGTCTGGCTGTCCTTGTCTGGCTGTCCTTGTCTGGCTGTCCTTGTCTGGCTGTCCTTGTCTGGCTGTCCTTGTCTGGCTGTCCTTGTCTGGCTGTCCTTGTCTGGCTGTCCTTGTCTGGCTGTCCTTTTTGTTTGTTTGTCAGTTTAAGTAATGAAGTTAGATCCCTTTTGTTGTAATTCTGTTCTATGTTTTATAAGGCACTCCAATACAAGCCTTGGTTGGCTTATCAGGACTGTGTCTCCATACATAATGTGTAGGAATATTGTATTATACATTCATGTATATTGACTATGTTTGTATGTAAATAAATGTAAGATTGAATTTATTTGAATTCATTTTCAACTGCACTATGTAATACATTTGTCGTCACTAAACCTGTAAAACAGTGTCACGTTTTACCTATTGTAAGAGGGTGACACCCTAGACAACTTGGCTTACTTGTAATGAAAAGGATTTATTTGGATCAAACTCGATGAGTAATACAGGATTCTTGTAGTATCGTGTCATGGCCATGGCTTGGTTAAAAAGCCTTCCTGATGCCAGGGATCCAATCAGATCACTGATACTCTTCCGTTCCACGCAGATATCAGGGGTCAGGATATAGTCCCCGACCTGTTAAAAAATATCTATTTTTTTTAAAGTCACATTTTTTTCAATAACAATAGACCATTTCAAAAATCCTGTGAGGCGAGTAGCCAGAGAGGTCTTGGTCCAATTTTTGTTTTTATAATAAAGAAAAAAAATTGGGAAAAAGCCCCACAACCAAATATTTGACCCCATTTTTACCATTAAAATGGAGGGGTGGATTTCTTCTGTGACCTCAATCAAAATATTTTTTGTGCAAAGATTTTCCGGGGGGCTCCTTTTTTCCAAAAAAGTTTCCACCGTCCCTCCCTTGACAAATTTCTGGCTACGTGCCTGGCGACCACAGTATAACATCCGACACCATGTACAATATAATTTGTAATGGGCAGTTCAATACAATAAGAATGTACTGTACAGTCTAGTGTGGAGAAAACTGGAGACAGAAAACTGCATCAATAAAGAGAAGGTACAACATTGGTATTCAGTAACGACAGAAGTCTATTACCTACATGAAGTGTGCCACTCGTGTAGTAACCTAGTCCATGGCATAGTACTCCAAGAACAATGGATTTAGCCCATTCGTGATGCTTTGTTCCACAAACTGACGTGGAAGGTCTCAAAAAAAAAAAGCAATGCAGTCTGGGAGACTAATCTGGTTTGTGAGAAAGCTGTATCTCACACGCGCACCTTAGCGTTTAGCGTGTTCTCCCCACAGGTTACTGTTTGCCTGCGTCTAGTTTAAGATTGTATCTTATCCCATGATGCCCCACGGCAGGCTGGGCAGGTGGAGCAAAACCTGTAACCAAGCTCATTGTGCATGTGTGCAGTTGGAGTAAAATGCCATGGTATGGATTACAGCAGGCTGGCATACTTCATGTAGGTAATAGACTTCTGGTATTAACCAGTTCGCGTCGGAGGCCGTGTATACACGCAATCGGAGAGCATCTAAACACGCCATAGGAAACTCCGATATATTTGTATGCATGCTCGGTTGAGCCACGCGTGTACGGTGACATGCTCGGAAGATGTGGCCACGCGCTGTGGAAGCTTCCATTAACGTGTGTGTGGGAAAAAGAAACCCGCACAGGGGCCCAGAAAAACTTTTTTATTCCCGATGCGAACTGGTTAAATGATAATTCATTTCATCCCTCTAGTTTTTTTGAGGGCAACCTTTTGTAAATTTGATGAAAAGCCATGGCCTCCATGGAATTCCAGGCCTGTGAGGTATGTACAGAGTTTACTGAATGCAGTTAACTTTCAAAATTCCTAAAAGTATTTTTCTTACCTCTATTGTTACTGGTTCAATATCAATGCCTCGTTTGTGAATTAAAGACGGAAGCTCACTTCGGAATTCACGCATGTCCACAATAATCTATAATAAGAGTATTTATTACAATTATGTTCAAACGTGTCAAACAGGATCAAATACATACAGTGCTACTTCTCTGAACTGAATCTAAAATGAAATCACCTAAAAACACGTAAAATCACTGTATTTAATTTCCAAAGGCCCTCGGAAAACAATTTAAAACAAAAATAGGTATTTCCTATTACACTGAAAAAATATGAAAAAATTACCTAAACACACATCAAATCAAATTTTTTAATTTTTCAAGGGGTAAAAAAGAAAAAAAAGTTATTTCCTTTACACTGAAAAAATAAAAACATAAATTGCAGGGGTGATATTGTGAGAAAATGAAAAGGTAGAAAAAACGTTTGCCATTATCATTAGGCATATACTAGCCTATAGCGGTTTACCTCTATAGCCATGTATAGCAAGGAAACTGTTTTTTATCTTGGTATTTACAAAAAAATGATACACAAGGAAAGTTTCCATGGTCTGAAGTTAGTCGGAACCTGGTTTCATGGTAGGATTTTCAAAATCAAAAGGTAGGATTTCCTACAAAAGTAGGAAGAATATCATGCCTGATTAGGGTGGAAGGGTGTGTTAGTAATTATTGCTGAAAACAGGAGGCTGGTTATAGAAACTTGATTTAAAAACAAATTGTTTACACCCATCGCATGATGCTTCGTGGACTTTTTTGTCAAGTTATTCTTTGAAAAAAAAAAGATTTTGGGGGTTTTCACCTTATGTTGCACCTGTCCCTGTGAGTGTCGCCCTCCCGCTCTGCTGCTCTGCTGCGAACTAGACGCAGACTGCTGATCTCTGCTCAGCTGTGGCGCTGTTTCTCCACGACCTTCGACCTCCTCAGATAACACCATCGTCTGCGGAAACATATTATGTAATTCATCATTATGTCCCGATTTTTAAATAATTGAAGTTTTTTGGCAAAAACGCCACTCAAGGCAGGGGCTACAAAAGAGAAAATAAATAATAAAAGTCACAGAAAATAGAGATATTAATTAACATTTCTCTTGAACATTTCTCTTGAAGGGCGAATACAGATGGTAGGGAAACAGGATGCAGGCAGGGAGTTCTAGAGTGAAGCAGAGCGAGGGAAGAAACTGGAAGTGTACCTCACAGTATTTGGCCTTTGGGACAGAAACAGTGTAGGGATGTGAACAGAGAGCGAAGCATGTAGTACGCTCAAAAGTACGGTTTGGTGGAACAACCAGAGACCTTTTGGAACACATTCAGTGATAATACCGGTAGTGAGGAAACAGAATGATGAACTGAGAGAGTTTCTAGTGATCAAGGGACAATATCGCCACCCAACGGGGCATGGAATCGGAGTGTTAGTTTTACATTAATTCAGTGACTGAAAATAATACCCCGCATGATAAGGTCATATTACCATTGCTGCTGCATAAATGAGCAAGTAAATGAGTTCATCTTAAACTAGGACACCGATTCCATGCCCTGTTGAAAGTCTGCTCTGATCGTGACGATACTGTCCCTTTAAGCTAAGTCCTGTCCCATCAAATTAACAGCACAGTTTCACACTCTCTCTAAGTTTAACCCTAATTGTTTTGATAATTAAACCTGGGTTAACTTGAAGGTTGCACTGTGCACTCAACCGGTGATGCACGGAGCACTAAGTGTGACTTACAGCCTTCTCTTTGATGATATGTTCAAATGCTTGATTCTCTTTCCGTAGTGTGGTGAGGTATCGTTGCTCCTCGGTGGATCCAGAGTAGATTAGAAAGTAAACCCTGAGAGGTCGACCTGGTCTACATGCCTTGTACACCTGCAACACAACAATCATAAAACATGTGTATCAAATACGTATTGCCTGTGTTTAACCCTTAATTTCCCAACATTTGGGTTTTTACATTGGAACAGTGATGATTTCAATTTATTTAATTTTGCCCTACACAGGTGTGTGTGTATAGCACTGTATACTCAGTGCTTTCCGAGTGTCTGGGGAAAAACTTCACAGGCCTCCTGCTTACTAGTGCAGATGTCTTAACCTCTCGACCACCGAGCTTGCCCGATGACGACTGGCTGGCTAGAATCCTATATAGTGGCAGGTGCCACTATGATTTCCTTTTAGAAACGAAAACAAATACTTTGTAGCCTGAGAAAACCTGTAAACAATGGCACTTGCTATGTGAACCAGAAACACCGGGGTGAAATAAAACCCCTAGTCTTCCCCAATAAGTGTTCTGGGTTCTATTACGTGCATTATAAAAATATCATGCACTGGACCTACGGCTTAACGTCCGATCCGAAGCAATTATGGTTAAGTGTCTTGCTCAAGGCAGGGTTCAAAATTAACGTTAGTCCGCTAGTCCGAGGCTAGTGGTTTTAGCAGTGGGACTTACTAGCTGCAACTCGGGCGGGATTCGAACCCACGACCTACTGCTTGCTAGTGCAGACGTCTTAACCTTTTGACCACCGAGTTTGCCCTATGATGTTGGCTGGCTAGACCACAACTAGCAACCACAACTTAACTAATCTTTTAATTCCTTGACCATAGCTATCACTGGACAGCAGTACTCTTCTATTGTTATTGTTCAGAGAGTATAAACCCGGCAGGAACCTGCCAAAAGCAGGAGATAAATGGAGATCGGTCCTCCATAATGTCATCCAAAACTAGGTCACCGATTCCATGCCCCATTTAAACTGGTTTTGCCAATAACCACACTAGTTCATGATTATTGATGTCCTGCGTAGACATTATTGCCTATTAAACCTAGCATTAATTAATTAAAGATGTATCACACATGTTACAGTTTGGCTACTGTTGTGTTTTCATCTCTTTATACTTGGGAAGTAAGATTTTAGGAGGAAGTTGAAAATGTGTTGCAGGAGATTAAAATATAGGTTTTTATAGGTTAATATAGGTTTTTTGGGTTCCCAATAAAGGTTCCCATTTTGAAATAGTGTTTTATAGGTTTCTCTGGGAGGCCTGCTTATGAAAATCCAAAGCTCTGGGAGTTTTCTCATACACTGTAATAGGGGACATTTACGACAGTGTGTTTCCATCGGTTCAGGAAGTATTAGAAAGACTAGTAAAAGTTTTACCCAACTAGTCCTGTGGGCTACAATAAAATTCAAGTTAATTTTGACCCCTGTCAAGGACACAAGTGCTGAGACCAGCCAGGCCGGGATTCGAACCCACATTCTGACAACACCAGAACTTGAGTCCGATGCACTAGACCGCTTGGACGCGACACTCCACTGAGACAAACGAGACATTTCACAAAATAGTTGTCAAAAGCTCGGTGTTTACAGTAAAAAAAAAATGTGCCAAAATTAATTTATGATGGGACCCACCATCATTTCATTTCGGTAAATATTTTACTGTCAAACCATGCTTCTCATGATTATTTTAAGAAATGTGTCATTTTAAGGCATTTGTTTTCCCTTCAAGTGATTTTCGCAAATTTATGTTAAAAAAGCCAGTTACACACTGTACGCTTTTTGGCAAAATGACAGTAAATGCATCCACAATCAAGATATATGTACACCAACCATCCTGTGAAAGTTTTCGTTTATGTCACTGTTTATTAACATGACAATAACAATAGTGAAAATAACAATAGTGAAAATAACAATAGTGAAAATAACAATAGTGAAAATAACAATAGTGAAAATGTATGCATACAAAATGGAAGAAAACAAACAGTATCATTTCTCACCTCCAATTGCCTAACAAACTGAATTTCAGCATCATACAGAATGACATACAGGGGCTGCACCTCTTGAAGTGTCTTACTCAAGCTGTAGGGATCTCTGAAAGAGGAAAGAACATCATCTCAATCAAACAAGTAAACAAAAACTTCTCTATTTTTAGAAGCTTTACAGTTTATGATGTATTAAAGAGGGGTGTGAGTTGCCAAAAGTAAAAAATCCTGAAAAATGGTTAGCGGGCCTGGGTCTCCCTTTGGTCTAGAGGACAAAGCCTCCCTGAACCTCCTGTGGGTAGCGGGCCTGGGTCTCCCTTTGGTCTAGAGGACAAAGCCTCCCTGAACCTCCTGTGGGTAGCGGGCCTGGATCTCCCTTTGGTCTAGAGGACAAAGCCTCCTGAACCTCCTGTGGGTAGCGGGCCTGGGTCTCCCTTTGGTCTAGAGGACAAAGCCTCCTGAACCTCCTGTGGGTAGCGGGCCTGGGTCTCCCTTTGGTCTAGAGGACAAAGCCTCCTGAACCTCCTGTGGGTAGCGGGCCTGGGTCTCCCTTTGGTCTAGAGGACAAAGCCTCCCTGAACCTCCTGTGGGTAGCGGGCCTGGATCTCCCTTTGGTCTTGAGGACAAGGCCTCCCTGAACCAGTGAATAGAGCATGTAGCCATGTGTACCAAATCCATCAAACTCCATCGGCTGCTTTTGTTGGATTCAGGACTGTGTGTAACCAAGCCATGGATGCTTTGCATTTGCTACTGTACCAATTCCATCAAAGTCCAACAATTGGGGTACCTTTTTACTGTATGTTGATGGATTTTGGATGGTTTCTTGCCAAAATGCCTAGGGGTGAGGGTTAAAGTAAACTCCTTTACTCACTTGCATCCATGTAGTGGATGGATGACAGTAAGAGGTGACGATGTAATCCCATAGTAGGCTTCTTGAGACGACACAGAGAGCAACTCATCCACCCGATTCTCATCCTCATCGTCTCCTACTACCGCCTCTTCATCTGGTTCGCTCTCTGCTTCCTGAAGAAGCAGACCAAATATCAACTTAAGTTGAAGAATAATGACAAATTATATTTTGACATTTAAAGCCACTTTACACCGTTGGTGATCTTGAAAAAACAAACAAGATCCCAGATTTACTAGAAACTTTAACCTTAATAATATTTGTTGTATTTCTCTCAAAAGCTGCCTGTTCACCTGGGCTCAATTTCATAGAGCTGCTTACCAGAAAAATTTGCTTAGCATTTTTTTTTGGTTACCAACCAAACTTGTATACAAAATTTATGCATTTTGGCTGGTAGTCCGTCTCGTATTGCTTATAAAATTGACCCCTGGGTCAAATTTCATAGAGCTGCTTAGCACAACAATTTGCTGAGGTTTTATTGCTTACCTGCCAAAGTTTCATACAAATTGTATACATTTTGGCTGGCAAAAATATTTCCTTAGCAACATTTTCTGCTTAGCAACTCTATGAGACTGAACCCTGGTTTCACTCAGTACCAAGATGTGAATTCCAAGCCAAAATTTAACTGTTTTATTTTTTTTATTTTTGTAAATGAAAAATACTGAGATTGCTGAAAATCTAAGGAAGGAAAAAAACAATTCTAACCAACTTGGAAAAGAGCCTTTCTGCCCATCCCTCCACCACTCCAGAATGTCACAGATATATATATATATATATATATGACATAAAACACAACAAAGGGGGCCACTTTCCTACCGTCACGTTATGGTTGTAATTGTTTTTTTAAATATCTGAAACCACCCAAAAAGACTTTCAACATTTGAATAGACATGCATGCTTATCCTAAAGGTAATTTGAGTTGATTATTACTATTATTTTTTTAATTACCCTAAAATTTCCATCAACAAATGGACGGAAAAGTGAGGTAACTTTTTCCGTCCAATTTTTATGGAAATTTGAGGGTGAAAATTTTTTTTTTTAAATTAAAAAATAAAATAAATCAACTCAAATTAGTTCAAGTATAAGCCTGCATGTCCATTCACATGTTGAAACACTTTTTGGTCGGTTTCAGGTACTTAAAAATAAATAACAACCATTGGAAAAACTGCTAACGTGACGGATGCAAAGTGGCTCCCTTTATTGTGTTTTATGTCATATACATACCTCATGATGATCTCCATTGCTCCCACGAACCATCTGTGTAAGAGTAAGAGCATTGTCTGCACTGCTTGTTCCGTCTCTGGCTGTTGACCTCTGACCTTTGGTCTTCCTCCTTCCCCTACCGGATGGTTTGGGAGCGGCTTTGCTGGGCTAAGTATGAAACAATGTGGGTTTTTTTTGCTTTTACAAAAAGGTGCCGAGTGAATTAATGTCTGAATTTTTATTTTAAATATGTTAACAACATGGTGAACACATGGTGAACGCATGGTGAACGCATGGTGAACGCATGGAGAACGCATGGAGAACGCATGGAGAACGCATGGAGAACGCATGGAGAACGCATGGAGAACGCATGGAGAACGCATGGAGAATGCATGGAGAATGCATGGTGAAACAGATGAAAATTCAGTGCAAATTTCCTTTTGCCAAGAAGCAGAAATTTTCACCTTGAAGATGACTTACCATTTGTCCGGCAGCTTCACCGGTATTCTCCCCTGACTGATTCCCTAGTGTCTTTGCATAGAGACGTTGCAGTAGGTTGCGGCCACCATCTTGGAGGTATTCCTTAAGCTGTGCACACGTTCGGTCGTCGCTGGCACAAATCAGAACCCTGTTGCTACCGCAGTCTGATTCTAGAATGAATAAGGAGAATTATGTCTGAAAATCAGGCATTGGGTACCGGATACACAAACACAGCCTAGCATTAGTGCCACGCAATAGAATAGTAATCACCTGCTTAGAATCTATCCTCTCTCTGGATAGCTTAGAATCTATGCTCTCTCCAAGACACTTGATATTAAATTTGGACTTATCCGACGTGTGAAAGAACTGTATCTCGCGCGCACACCTTCTCAACACAGCTGATGGTTCGCCCACGTCTAGTTTAAGATTGCGTCTGGGTCTCTAAGAACTAGTTTTGTGTGGAAGTGCCTACCCCATGATGCCCCACGGCAGGCTGGGCAGGGGGAGCAAAACCTGTAACCAAGCTTGTTGTGCGTGCATTTGGAGTACAATGGTGTGGTATGGATTACAGCAGACTGGTACACTTCATGTAGGTAACAGACTTCTGGTTTTGCATGGTGAAGAGGATAAGTAAGGCTAATTGCGGTGACACCATGTGAAATTCTCTATTGAGTAGTAGTTAGTTCTGAAAAGAACTGGAGGTTACAACTCGGCGTTTCGATCTGTAGCATACTGAGCATACTGAGCATACTGAGCATACTGAGCACACTGAGCACACTGAGCACACTGAGCACACTGAGCACACTGAGCACACTGAGCACACTGAGCACACTGAGCACACTGAGCACACTGAGCACACTGAGCACACTGAGCACACTGAGGCACACTGAGCACACTGAGCACACTGAGCACACTGAGCACTGGGCACACTGAGGCACACTGAGAGCACACTGAGCACACTGGCACACTGAGCACACTGAGCACACTGCTGAGCACACTGAGCACACCACTGAGCACACTGAGCACACGCACACTGAGGCACACTGAGCACACTGAGCACACTGATCACACTGAGCACACTGAGCACACTGAGCACACTGAGCACACTGAGCACACTGAGCACACTGAGCACACTGAGCACACTGAGCACACTGAGCACACTGAGCACACTGAGCACACTGAGCACACTGAGCACACTGAGCACACTGGGCACACGGAGCACACTGAGCATACTGAGCACACTGAGGCATACTGGGCACACTGAGCACACTGGGCACTGAGCACACTGAGCATACTGGGCACACTGAGCACACTGGGCACACTGAGCACACTGAGCACTGAGCACACTGAGCACACTGAGCACACTGAGCACACTGGGCACACTGAGCATACTGAGCACACTGAGGCACACTGAGGCACACTGAGCACACTGAGCACACTGAGGCACACTGAGCACACTGAGGCACACTGAGCACACTGAGCACACTGAGGCACACTGAGCACACTGAGCATACTGAGCACTGTCACTGGGCACACTGGGCACACTGAGCACACTGAGCACACTGGGCACACTGAGCACTGGGCACACTGAGCACACTGAGCACACTGGGCACACTGAGCATACTGAGCACACTGGGCACACTGAGCACACTGAGCACACTGAGCACACTGAGGCACACTGAGCACACTGAGGCACACTGGGCACACTGAGCACACTGAGGCACACTGGGCACACTGAGCACACTGAGCACACTGAGCACTGAGCACTGAGCACACTGAGCACACTGAGCACACTGAGGCACACTGAGCACACTGAGCACACTGAGCACACTGAGCACACTGAGGCACACTGGGCACACTGAGCACTGAGGCACACTGAGCACACTGGGCACTGAGCACACTGAGCACACTGAGCACACTGAGCACACTGAGCACACTGAGCACACTGGGCACACTGAGCACACTGGCATACTGAGGCACACTGAGCACACTGAGCACACTGAGCACACTGGGCACACTGAGGCACACTGAGCACACTGGGCACACTGGGCACACTGGGCACACTGAGCACACTGAGCACACTGGGCACACACTGAGCACACTGAGCACACTGAGGCACACTGAGCACTGAGCACACTGGGCACACTGAGCACACTGAGCACTGGGCACACTGAGCACACTGGGCACACTGAGCACACTGAGCACACTGAGCACACTGAGCACACTGGGCACACTGAGCACACTGAGCACACTGAGCACACTGAGCACACTGGGCACACTGGGCACACTGGGCACACTGGGCACACTGGGCACACTGAGCACACTGGGCACACTGGGCACACTGAGCACACTGAGCACACTGAGCACACTGAGCACACTGAGCACACTGAGCACACTGAGCACACTGAGCACACTGAGCACACTGAGCACACTGAGCACACTGAGCACACTGAGCACACTGAGCACACTGAGCACACTGAGCACACTGAGCACACTGAGCACACTGAGCACACTGAGCACACTGAGCACACTGAGCACACTGAGCACACTGAGCACACTGAGCACACTGAGCACACTGAGCACACTGAGCACACTGAGCACACTGAGCACACTGAGCACACTGAGCACACTGAGCACACTGAGCACACTGAGCACACTGAGCACACTGAGCACACTGAGCACACTGAGCACACTGAGCACACTGAGCACACTGAGCACACTGAGCACACTGAGCACACTGAGCACACTGAGCACACTGAGCACACTGAGCACACTGAGCATACTGAGCACACTGAGCACACTGAGCACACTGAGCACACTGAGCACACTGAGCACACTGAGCACACTGAGCACACTGAGCACACTGAGCACACTGGGCACACTGGGCAACACTGAGCACACTGAGCATACTGAGCATACTGAGCATACTGAGCACACTGAGCACACTGAGCACACTGAGCACACTGAGCACACTGAGCACACTGAGCACACTGAGCACACTGAGCACACTGAGCACACTGAGCACACTGAGCACACTGAGCACACTGAGCACACTGAGCATACTGAGCATACTGAGCATACTGAGCACACTGAGCATACTGAGCACACTGAGCACACTGAGCACACTGAGCATACTGAGCACACTGAGCACACTGAGCACACTGAGCACACTGAGCACACTGAGCACACTGAGCACACTGGGCACACTGGGCACACTGAGCACTGAGCACACTGGGCACACTGGGCATACTGAGCATACTGGGCATACTGAGCATACTGAGCATACTGAGCATACTGAGCATACTGAGCATACTGAGCATACTGGGCATACTGAGCACACTGAGCACACTGAGCACACTGAGCATACTGAGCACACTGAGCATACTGAGCATACTGAGCATACTGAGCACACTGAGCACACTGAGCATACTGAGCACACTGAGCACACTGAGCACACTGAGCACACTGAGCACACTGAGCACACTGAGCACACTGAGCACACTGAGCACACTGAGCACACTGAGCATACTGAGCATACTGAGCACACTGAGCACACTGAGCACACTGAGCACACTGAGCACACTGAGCACACTGAGCACACTGAGCATACTGAGCACACTGAGCACACTGAGCATACTGAGCATACTGAGCACACTGAGCACACTGAGCATACTGAGCATACTGAGCATACTGAGCATACTGAGCATACTGAGCATACTGAGCACACTGAGCATACTGAGCATACTGAGCATACTGAGCATACTGAGCATACTGAGCACACTGAGCACACTGAGCATACTGAGCATACTGAGCATACTGAGCATACTGAGCATACTGAGCATACTGAGCATACTGAGCATACTGAGCATACTGAGCATACTGAGCATACTGAGCATACTGAGCATACTGAGCATACTGAGCACACTGAGCATACTGAGCATACTGAGCATACTGAGCATACTGAGCATACTGAGCATACTGAGCATACTGAGCACACTGAGCACACTGAGCACACTGAGCACACTGAGCACACTGAGCATACTGAGCATACTGAGCATACTGAGCATACTGAGCATACTGAGCATACTGAGCATACTGAGCATACTGATCGAAACGTTGAGAGTTGTAACCTCCAGTTCTTTTCAGAACTAATTACTACTCAATAGAGAATTTCACATGGTGTCACCTCAATTAGTCTTATTTAGACTTCCGGTTTGAACAATTGTTTGAGATACGGTGCCAAATCCATAATGGCCACATAAGGGACTGCCCTCTTGGCTGTTGTGGAGGGGTAAAATAAGATTTCGGCAATACAGTCAGAGAAGAGTTCATAATAATGACAACGATATTCAAACTTACTTGTTTTGGTGCTTTCTTGCTTGATTTCCTCCATGATCTCTGAGAGGACCTTCCATTTTGGATTCTCTTCAAGGTTTAGATCTGATGAAACGAATACACAAAGGACGGATGCTTCTGTTACAACCACAGACATATATTACCTATAGACGGACAGCAGCTATTCAAAATGACGTCAGGACACCGTAACGGTGACAGCGGCTGACTAGGACTACCCACAGACATATATAACCTATAGACGGAGAGCAGCTATTCAAAATGATGTCGGGACACTGTAACAGTAACAACGGCTGACTAGGTCTACCCACAGACATATATAACCTATAGACGGAGAGCAGCTATTCAAAATGATGTCGGGACACTGTAACAGTAACAACGGCTGACTAGGTCTACCCACAGACATATATAACCTATAGACGGAGAGCAGCTATTCAAAATGACATCAGGACACCGTAACGGTGACAGCGGCTGACTAGGGCTATCCACAGACATATATAACCTATAGACGGACAGCAGCTATTGTGCGTGCACTGCCATCCATCCATGTTTTTTCACTATTTTGACAGCAATTTCTGACATGTTTCTCAAAATGATCTTTAGAAATATGGTTTTACAGTAAAAATGTATGGAAATGACTTTATGGTGCGTCCCGTCATAAATTCATTTTGGAACTTTTTTTTAAACTGTCAAACCAAGCTTCCGATACCTATTTTGTGAAAATTTTTTATATATTTTTTTAAAAGTATTTGTTCCAATGAAAATTGCTGGTAAAACATGGGTGATACGTCTTTAAACCTTGAGGGAGCGGTGCCATAATGTGTAGGAGAATGCGAAGTGTGCAGAGACAAAGTCTATTGAATACATGGCTAGGTGATCTTTGGTACATGCAAGCGAGCTTGTATATACAGCCCTATAACTGTAAATAGTCACCTTTGTCGCTAACAAGTGTGCTCGGTCCACTGTCACTTGTGTCTGGCTCTGCCTCCTTTCCTTTCTTGCCTTTTGCCTTCTTGGGGGCTCCATACACTCGATCCTTTGCACGCTACAGGGGATTATAAAAAGAAAGACACTAAGCTTGGGCGATATCGATTTTTTTCATCCACGATAGATCGCCAAACATATCGCGATTTTCGATAGTATCGCAATTATTTGTTTTTCACTCACGCATGATTGCTTTAGAACCACAGGTATGTACCCTTCTACAAGCGTCAAAATAAATCACAAATTCATTTGCATAGTGTGTATGTACTTCTGAAGTAGTTAACTTTTGTTTCTCACTTCCGAAAGCTGAAAAGACTGTCCTAATTCCATTTCCATGGAATTTCTGAATTGACTCACAATGGCAATTTTGTATAAATTGCAATATTTGTTTAATCGCGATTTGCCGATATCTCGATAACTTGAAAAGGTTCTCGATATCGTAATCGATGAAAAAAGGTATCACGATATTCGATATTATTGTGTTATCGTCCAAGCTTAGAAGGCACAACATTGGTATTTGGTAACGTACGTTCATTTCAACCATCTTGTTTTCAAGAAATATATACTACTCAAAACAATTTAGGGAACACAGGAATAATCTCAGTTAAAACAAGATCATTTATTTCAGATAAACACAATGTTTCACAGAATTGATGAGAAACAACTGCACAATGAAACAGATGATAAAGGATGCATGTAGTGATTACACATTTCATGAAATGACTACTGAAAGAGAGAGGGGGTTGCAAATGAAAATCCCGGTTCACGGAATATTTCAAACCTATTTGATGTTAAAAATCCGGTGTTCCCTAAATTGTTTTGAGTAGTATATATCATGAAAGTAACCTGTGAAAGTTTCATCATAATTGTTACTAACGTTTTGAGAAAACGATGAAACGCTGTTATGTTTTTAAGATTTAAAATATTTTGTTTAACCCTAACCCCCTAGCTGTTTTGGCTAAGAACATTCCTCAGTCCGCCAAAATCCAACACGATGCACAAATTTATTTATTTATTTATTTATTATTTATCCTGGGTGATCCATTCAGTGAGAAAAACTCACTGATCTCCCATGGATCCCAGCTTACATAAAAAGTACAGTAATGCAATAAAATATTAAGATACAAATATTAAATACAATGTAAAAATATTAAAAATTAATTGAAAGTAACTAAAAACAAAAGAAAAATGCACAGAAGGAAATCAACCAATACAATACGATACAAAACATCACTGGAAAATGACATTAACTGAGCTGTTTGAGTTGTTTGACGAAGTGATTAAAACTTGTTGGATGCAGAGATTTCAAAATGTTGCGGGCAAGTTGTTCCAAGCCTGGGCACCCCTGAAGTTAAAAGTTCTTCTTCCACTTTCTGTTCTGGGGTATGGAAGAACCACATTGCCAACAGTGCTATTCCTAGTTCGATGACAATGTAGTTCACTGACTGGAACAAACACTACCACCCAACTGTTGGACTTGGCTGTAATTAGGACACCCTGCCAAGTATCCTTGTGTGGGCTGTTACCGTACTTACACAGTCCATCAAAATCAAACAAACCCTGCTGTTGGAGTTTGAATGGTTTGGGGTGGTTAGGGTAAGATGTATCGCCTGTGTTTACTGGCAATTTCAGAAATTCTTTCAGAAAATGTTTTCATTGGTCAGAGCTCTGTTTACCGGTAGTGAAAAAATAGGCTCTAACTATATTTAAAAAAAATTTTTTTTTTATGCAATTCGCCCCACACAAGGCCAATGGCCACTCCAAGGTGGGGGCTACTCGGTCATTAAGTTGTTACAACGACTCCACACTGAAGAAACCAGCCCCTCGCACCAAAACAAGACAAGTTAATAACCAGCCTTTTCACGGTGCGAATAGGACTGGGAGGGGTAACTAGTCCAGAACAAGGCAGTTGTTAAACTGCCTCTGCCCCTATAAGCAATTATGGTTAAGTGTCTTGCTCAAGGACACAAGTGTCACGGCCGGGACTCGAACCCACACTGCTGCTAACACCAGAACCCGAGTCCGGCAAGCCAGACCGCTCGGCCACGACACTCCATAAAATAGAAGAACAGTATGTGTTTACATTATAAGTTTCGTTCAGGGTTAGCAAGAATTTTCGGCTGATAAGTACACATTCATACTTAAAGATTGATCGTCTGTGTATTAACGGTAATTTCCAGATATATATACTTTCACTGGAACATTGATGATTTCCTTTTAGAAAGGAAAATAAAGACTGTGAAATGTGATATTTCACAAAACTATTGTAGAAGCTTGTTTGACAGTAAAAAAAAAAGTGTCAAAATTAATTAATGACAGGGCCTACCATAAATTAATTTCGGAAACTATTTGCTCTTTCTTACCACAAACATAGATTCAGCTGAATCCATGAACAGCCAGCCAGAGTTATTGGTAACTGTCTTCTCATTGGTTCTGTAGAAAGACAACAAACATCATCGTTAACCTTCCTACTATTGATGCACTTTAGTGGGAAGTTGCTATAGAGGTCTAAACCAGTCAACTGCCTGTTTATGAATGTGCACACATGGGCATTTTTGACTGGTTTTTACGGTCATTTTGACCACCCTGAACAATACCAGACAATGCTTTTACCAGTCAAAAAATAGTCGACTCATTTTGACCTGTAAATGTACTTACTACACGTAAGATTTGACAGTGTTTGACTTTTAAGTGCACTAGATAAACCTTGGGAAGTATTTCAACATTTTGAATGATTTCGGACCCTTGTAGTAGTAGGAGGGTTAATGCCTATTCTTCATTTATCTCAACCTATACTTGATAGCATACTTCATATATCCGCATATTAAGGCCAAACAAAAAAGTCTCCAGTTTCTGGTCCTAGGTCGCCATCAAAATTGGTGTGGTGACACATTTAAAAATTTTTTTTTTTTTTTTTTTTTAACGTGATACATGTATACGTGATTATTGGAACCAGACCAAATTTCCCATACACAAAGTATGGTGGCTAAGAGAGGCCACACAAACCGGGCAAACGTTCATACCCCTATGTGAAAAAGTCCTTTAAAACACAGCGCGACAGAATTCCAATCGATCCAGCAATTTTGGCTGCAATTGGACATCATTTCATCGTAGCCCCAAAAAACAAAACAGGAATCTAATAATGCAGATGTGCGGGGACACAAGCGGGGACCAAAAAAAAATATTAATTTAGGTTTGAAGGGAAGATACAACATTAACCCTAACCTTCCCAAATTCTCCAAAATCCTCTTGCTAAAGTGGAGGATTTTGGAGGATTGAGGTTATTAGGCATACTTGCCTTGCCATGGTACATGTACATCCATGTTTTTTGTAATGATTGCAAGGTCAGTGTTTGGGTCAGTGGACACTGTTTATTGCTCCATGCATGCAGGGAGGGTCTCTGGCCATGTACATGTACATGTATCACAGATTAGAAACACATGTGTGCATACATGTCATGTGCTTGCTTTACTACTGAAGGATTTTGGAGGATTCAGGTTATGTGTAAGCAAATGGGCCTAGGGAGTTAGGAAGGATTCAGGTTATGTGTAAGCAAATGGGCCTAGGGAGTTAGGAAGGATTCAGGTTATGTGTAACCAAATGGGCCTAGGGAGTTAGGAAGGATTCAGGTTATGTGTAACCAAATGGGCCTAGGGAGTTAGGAAGGATTCAGGTTATGTGTAAGCAAATGGGCCTAGGGAGTTAGGAAGGATTCAGGTTATGTGTAACCAAATGGGCCTAGGGAGTTAGGAAGGATTCAGGTTATGTGTAAGCAAATGGGCCTAGGGAGTTAGGAAGGATTCAGGTTATGTGTAAGCAAATGGGCCTAGGGAGTTAGGGAGGATTCAGGTTATGTGTAAGCAAATGGGCCTAGGGAGTTAGGAAGGATTCAGGTTATGTGTAACCAAATGGGCCTAGGGAGTTAGGAAGGATTCAGGTTATGTGTAAGCAAATGGGCCTCGGGAGTTAGGAAGGATTCAGGTTATGTGTAAGCAAATGGGCCTAGGGAGTTAGGAAGGATTCAGGTTATGTGTATAAGCAAATGGGAGTTAGGGAGGATTCAGGTTATGTGTAAGCAAATGGGCCTAGGGAGTTAGGAAGGATTCAGGTTATGTGTAACCAAATGGGCCTAGGGAGTTAGGAAGGATTCAGGTTATGTGTAAGCAAATGGGCCTCGGGAGTTAGGAAGGATTCAGGTTATGTGTAACCAAATGGGCCTAGGGAGTTAGGGTTAATTGGTGATGTTTGCAAAACTCCTTCTATGTGTATGATTACTTTCTTTGCATCAAGATATACATTCAGCAACCAAACTGTGAAAGTTTCAGCTCAATGCAGGGTCTTAGTCATAAGGAAAGCATGAAAAAGCATTACAGCATTACAGAAAATTCTTTGAGCAACTTGTTTTCACTGAAATGAGAGCTTTTCAGACAGAATAATTTGTTGGGATGACTGGTACCTTTATTGAATTCACTTCAAGTTAGCTTCGGATAATAATTTGGTAATGTTGTACCTTCCCTTTAATTAAAACATTTTAAAGTTTCACTTACCGTAGCGATCTGAGGAAATTGTAAAATGTTACGCTGTCATACTGGGTCAAGTAGCTGCCAAAAACATAGGAAATAAATGAGAAGAATTAATACTTAGGTTTAACAAATCATATTTTGAGAACCAAATTATGAAAATAATCACCACATAAATTTGTAATAACTTTGCTCTTGACCTTGATAATGGAGTGCCCTGGTCGAGCGGTTTAGTGCATCGGACTTGTGTTCTGATGTCCAAGTCGTCAAAATGTGGGTTTGAATCCTGGCCCCAACTGTGGTGTAGCAAATCCACATTTGGGACAGATGGAAGACCAATTGATATGAATGAGATGCATTTTTCAGCACCAGTGATTTCTTGACAAAAGTCATGTATACTTACTACAGTAACATCTGTAATAGTTTGAGGTCTGCCACAAGTTGCTTGGTTGTAGAAGTCTATGTGATGAAGAAAGACATTGTTAATTAGGAAAGTTTTCGGGAGCACCATGTAACAAATCTCTAAAGTAATAATAATAATAATAATAATAATTGAAATTTATATTGCGCCCTTTCCATGTGGATGATCAAGGGCGCATTACAGAATTAGCATATACCGTATATAAATAATTTACTAGAATTAATGATATTTAAAAATCTAATTAAGTTAAAGTACTGCTAAAAAATCTAATTAAACTAAAATACTGCTAAAAAACTGACATGTAAATTAAAATACGACTAAGTTAAAAACATTATAAGAAACTATCTTAAAAATGATCATTGATCCTTAAAAAGCGAGTTTAAAAAGATAAGTCTTCAGCTTTCTTTTAAAAACTGAGAAATTGTTCTCCTTTGCGATTTCTAATGGTAAGACGTTCCAAAGACTTGGGGCTGCAGCTGCAAAAGCCCTATCTCCTAAAGTACTTAATAGTTTGGTCTTTGGGAGTTCCAGTTTGGTGTTATTATCACCCCTAAGGTTATATTTTGACTTCTTCTTAACAGTTACTAGTTTGCATATATAATTTGGAGCGATATTATGAATAGCCTTAAATTGTATTCTAAACTTAACTGGGAGCCAGTGTAGCTCACGCAAAATGGGCGTAATTCTATTAAATTTCGGAATATTAAATATAAGTCTAGCTGCAGCGTTTTGGACTCTTTGGACTATAATAATAATAATAATAATAATAATAATAATAATAATAATAATAATAATAATAATGTGTGGACTTATATAGCGCACGTATCCACCAACTAAGTGGTGCTCAAGGCGCATTATATCATTAGAGGAGAATGACGACGTCAGGAGAATGACGACGGCCAGAGCATACTTGCCGAAACGTTGAGAACAAAACCGGCTCTTCTCAGAGCCAACACCTCAACTTTAGAGATTTGTTACATGGTGCTCCCGAAAACTTTCCCAATTATCATTTCCCATCATGCAAAGCCTTAAATCCTATAAGAAAGACATTGCATTAACATTAGTGAACGTTTCGATGGTTTGCATGGTGGAAGTTTGCAGTAACACCATGTGGTTTGGATCTCAACTATCACAAAGAGAGATTGTGGTTCTGATTGTAGGTCTTCTCATTAACCAGTTCGCGTCGGGAATAAAAAAGTTTTTCTGGGCCCCCGTGGCGGGTTTCTTTTTCCCACACACACCGTGAATGGAAGCTTCCACAGCGGGTGGCCGGCACGACCGAGCATGTCACCGTGCACGCATGGCTGAACCGAGCATGCATACACATATTCCGGAGTTTCCTGTGGCGTGTTTAGACGCTCTCCGATCCGCGGTGCAGAAAACAAATTGCGTGTATACACGGCCTCCGACGCGAACTGGTTAAAAGTAGTACAACAATAATAATCAAAAGATAAACAAAAACTTGATGGAAAGTTCAGGAAAGTATTAGTATAAGAAAATCCATAATATATTTTTTTTGCCGGAGGTGCAATCCTGCTAAAGAATTGCCAAATTATATTCTATTTATTTTTGGACAGAATTATTATCAGGTTCCACATGAGGCCTAAAAAACAAAGCTCCAGTTTCTGGTTATCGGTCGGTTTCAAACAAGGTGCGGTGACATTCTTTTTTTTTTTTTTGGTAATCTTTTTTTTGTTTTGCCAACAAGGAATTATGTGACACATGCATACGCAGAGACCAAATTGGATAAGAGAGGCCTCGCAAATCGGGCAAACATTCACACCCCTATGTGAAAAAGTCTTTTAAAACACAGCACGGTAGAATTCCAATCGATCCAGCAATTTTTACTGCAATTGGACAATGTTTCATAGCAACAACAAAAAAAATTAAATTAAAAATGTAGACTCACGGGTCTGAGGCGATGCGTGTGGAGACCAGAAACCAGAGACTTTTTTTTTTGGCCTAACAATGATGTTAAAATAGCCAAAAACATGGGCGACACAATTTTAAGGCAGTCTAACTGTCAAAAATGTGAAATCTATGATGTTATAAATGGCTTACAAGTTGATGCCAAACTGGCTGAAGCTGTCTTCTGATTGCTTGCTCCAAAGACCTGCGACCGATGGCCGACTCTACAGTCACTTCAGAACTGTCTAGCTGCAATGTATAATAACAGTGGTAGGAAGTGTTCAACATTCAAATAGTCATTTCTTATAAAACTCCAATTGCTAGAGTGCACGGTGCTAAGTGATAACCCCTCATTAACCCTAACCCCCTAGGTATTCTGGCTAGGAACCTTCCTGAATCCTCCAAAATCCATCAGTGCACTTTTGAAAACATGCCCTTATCTTCAAAATGCACCATGCATTTTTGTTGATCTTTTATATTCAGCACTGATGGCCTGTACTTCTTGCCAGGTAGGTAGTAATTTTGCCCCATTTGTAGAGGTGAAAGTACCAGTTTCCAACAGTGCTGAATTTTTCCAAAAAAAGTGCCCCATGGAGGATATTGATGGATTTGGGGTGGTTAGGGTTAACCTTCAACAATTGTAACTGTGCACTAATTAACTATGTTGGCCCTCATGAAATAATCCTCTGAAGTTTGTGTACACCTTAATTACCCATTTTGATACTGCCATATATACAACCAATGTTTTTCAGTTTCAGAAAATGCATAGTCTGTTTGAAAAAAATAATGGGAGAAAAAAAATTCCACTTTAAAATTTTTAAAGTTTTAATTGGTTTGATTTGATTTTGGAGGGGGAGGGGGAGGGGGTTGAGTATTTGCTCACAATTATCTGTCCTACTCCTTTACCCTCCCACTTCAGATGGCTATAAAAAAGATGATTTCAGAGAATGGAATTAATGTTATAATGGAGGGGTCGTTTTCACTCAGACAACTCTCCAATGGTACCCAGGCAATCATGGAAGTACAAAAACCGTCATAGGATTGAGATTGCCTGGGTACCCTACATGTAGGTGACAATGATCCGTTCTGCCACATGGTACACAGGCAATCATAGAAGTACAAGGGGTGTGATTGGGCAGTTTTGAAAAATCCACATACATTTTGCTAGGGGTCTTGGGGCCGCTGTTTTGAACAGCGCTGGGGTGAAATCTATAGTTCTGAGCGTTTGCTTTGCTTTCCTTTATTGCTTAAATCTTTAAAATCCAGAGGATCACAACATTGCGATTTGTAAAATTCCGAAAATCCGGAAAAACCCGGACAAATCACACCCCTGAAATACACAAACCTACATAGGATTGAGATTGCCTGGGTACCACTGGAGGAGTACCCTAGGTGACAACGACCCCTTCAGTGTTAATATTACTTACTGATGGATTACATCTTTGTATTTCCTTGATACAAGCAGCAATGATGTCCAGCACAGCTGTTTGGATAGCAAGCATGGATGGACTCAATTTCAGCTGAATCTCTACTACGTCGGGCTGGTTTGAAAACAAGCAGTAAACAATCATGTCAGAAGAACTCAATCATGCGGCAGCCCGATCTTGGTTTTTCCCTCACATAGTATAGTAGTATCAATATACCACTGTATGCCAGTCTCCCAAGGACACCACTCAATAGAGTAAGGTTTCTTTCAGATTTCCTTATCCCTAACCTTCCCAAATCCTCCAAAATCCTCCAAAATCCTCTTTGCTATTAAAGTGAAGGATTTTGAAGGATTGAGGTTATTAGGAAATTGCAGTAGTGAAGGATTTTGAAGGATTGAGGGCGGATGTGATTATTTGCTTGGTGGATTATGGAGGATTGAGGTTATCATGCTATATTTGACACTGGATGAAAATGGAGGATTGAGGTTACATTGTACATGTTAAAATTTGTAGCTTTGCATGGTGAAGAGGATAAGTAAGACTAATTGCAGTGACACCATGTGAAATTCTCTATTGAGTAGTAATTAGTTCTGAAAAGAACTAGAGGTTACAACTCGACGTTTCGATCAGTATGCTCTGATTCTCCTGAGGACGATCAGAGCATACTGATCGCAAATGTCGAGTTGTAACCTCCAGTTCTTTTCCGAACTAATTACTACTCAATAGAGAATTTCATATGGTGTCACCGCAATTAGTCTTACTTATTGTACGTGTTGGTCTGTCCCAAAAATTATTCTGGAGGATTGAGGTTATTAGGCATACTTGCCTTTCAATGGTACATGTACATGTACATCCAGGTTTGTTGTAGTTATTGCAAGGTCAGTGCTTGGGTCAGTGGCCACTGTTTATTGCTCCATGCATGCAGGGAGAGTCCCTGACCCTGGGCCATGTACATGTATGTATCACAGATTAGAAACATGTGTGTGCATACATGTGTGTGCATACATGTCATCTGCATACAATGGTATTGGTCACTATGCTTGCTTTACTACTGAAGGATTTTGGAGGATTCAGGTTATGTGTAAGCAAGTGGACCTAGGGAGTTAGGGTTATTGTACATACCTTGTGCTTGTCCATGAAATCAGTGACAGAGGCGTGAAACCTATAGCCAAAAATAATAAGAAAAAGCAGATATGTATTACCTACATGGAGTATGCCATCCTGCTATAACCCGGTCTATGGCATTGCACACAAAATGGGCGCATGTACAACGAGCGTGGTAACGAGACTAGCTTTCCTGCCTTGAGGTATCATGGGGTAAGCGCTCGATGCAGCTTGCTAGTTCCAGAACAAAACGGGATGCGAACACAGATCCGACTTTGCTTCGGCAGAGAGAAGTGTGACAGCCTGTTATAACCAGGCATGCAACTGCAGTTTGTCAAAAAAAGAGGAAAATGCCAGGCACAGCAAGAATTTATACACTGTTTTTCAGTTTTCAATGACACAGCTGAAAAACCAAAAAAGAGGAAATCAGCTGATCCGCTGAAAAGCTGCATGCCTGTATAACCCAGTCCATGGCATTGTACTCCAGATTATAAATTATGAACAGAAAAATGTGTGTAACGTTATCTGTAAGGGATAAAACATCTGAATATCTGGATCCGTTGCCCTGGTCTTGGCCTTATAGTGCCCATTAAAAATTTCTGATATTATAATAGAAGAGCCTGTTCCTCTGGAAAAAGTGGCCTTGCCTATACAAGAATGAAATTTCAGACTTGGGATAGGTGTATTGTGCAATGAGCAATATACTTGTTCAATTTGGGAAACTGCTAAATGGACACGCTAGTCTATATACCTTGGCCAAAGGAACAGCTTACGGACAAAGAGATTCCTCAGTACCCTCTCCAGATGGCACAAGCCAGCAGCGAAGGCCTGTGGTTGGTCAGACAGTGCCTTGATGAAGCCTCGCTTGTTCTTCTGACGGTACAGACGCAGGATGAAGGCTTCCTGGCATGACTCTATAATCCTGAAATGTAATGTGTTTCTGTCAGTAAGCCAATTCGGTGTAATGTTATGAAAATCTTTACTGTGAAAAACTTCATGAAAGTCACTTTAATATAAGGCTGTGTGTTTTCGCTTATTTCAGGAACCGGATACCCTAAATTTGAAATCTGGAATATTCGGTACAGCCTGATGACTGAATATTTAAAAAAATTACTTTTAACTTATACACTGTCCAGTCTACTTTATTAAGGCCGTTTCATACGTCTCGCGAAGGCAAAAGCGAAGAAACTTTTATGATATCAACAATTGTGAAACTAACTGAAATTAACCGTACAGACATATAAATGTAATTTCACAGTGATAGACTACCATAAAAATGCCTTGAAAAAACATATTCTTGCCTTAGAAGAACTGTAAATCACAGCAAATTACTGTGACGTTAACAATGAAATCGTGCTGTTTCACAATTGTTGATATCATGAAACGGCCTTACTAGAGTAGCCTGGACAGTGGATGAGTTAAAAGTAATTTTTTTTTAATTTTTAGCCATCAGGAAAAGGACATCAGTGTATTTTTTATTACGCTAAATTAAGATTCATAAAACAAATGTTTGACAATTTTGTTTGGTCCATCGGAGTCACTTACTTGTGTGCTTTGAATACAAGAACCCCTGATACTAGGTCAATGGGCAGACGATCCGTCAGCATGTCAACGACTAGGATCCTTGATGTAACAAAGAGAACTCCACCCTGAAGATATATGTCTTTCCTATTGACCATAAGATGATGAGACAGGTCCATTAGTATACAATATTGATTATCTCAAAGAGATATAAATTATCAAAGTTAATCAAACTAACTTGTTGTAAAGTTTATAACTGTATTAATTAACCCTCCTACACATGGAGGCCACTTCGATCCACAAAATTCTTGTTGGAGACAATATGGTCAATGGTCATCTGATTGGTTTTTACTGCTACAGCCAATTCACTCCCATGAGGTAATTTTTTGTCTAGCTGACTGGTTTTGACCTGTCTGTGTTGATTTGCCTTGTATGTAATTTGGACTATTTTGACCTTCAGTGCTTGAGGGATTTACTGCACATGTACTGTTACATAACTGTCATATATACCTTTCATTTGTGCTGTATTCATTATTGATGATCTTTGGCATTGAAGATACTCCTCTTTTTTCTAGTTCTTCAATGTAATATTCCTGGTGGACCAGAGGGCAAAGTTAATGCCAGTATTATGCAAAATTATTATTCTTATCGGTTCAATAATTATACAGAAATAAGTACAAGTTATTAAAAAGACTGATTTTAATTGCACTGAGAAATTATCTATCTGTATACAGGTAAGCAAGGAATTTCCCAAGTTGGTGACAGATCTTTTGAAGTTGTGGCTCCACACCTTTGGAATGATTTGCCTCTGTACATTCGTGAATCTCAAACTGTTTACTCCTTCAAGAAAAACTTAAAAACTCATCTTATGTGTATTGCCTATAAGGACTACTAACATTCATTTATGCATTTTAAAAAATCTTTTGTTTAGTATTATATTGCATTTGCTATTGTATTGTTATGCTATTGTATGATTTCTTGTTTACTGTAAAGCGCCTTGAGCACTTCTTGGTGGATATGTGCGCATTATAAATCTTCTGTATTATTACTATTATTATTATCTGTCTGGAATACATGGATTGGTCAGTTACTTTCTTCTTCTTTTTCAATACAAATGTCTTAATATTGAAATTTTGAAAACGAAATTATGATGGTTATATATTTATGGGAATAAATGTTGTATACCTGGTCTTTACCATGGCCATATGCGATAAAGGACCCCCCCACCTTTGGCTCGGTCCTTTATTGCCCTCGGCCACGACCCTTCCAGATTTATTCTGTGAGACAAACCTTTATTCCGTTTATAATAAAAGTACCTCTTCGGATGCAGTTGCATTCAAGACGAGAACGAGATTGCCTGGATCACAATAAAGATGCAACAGATGTAACACAATCCTATCAATACCTAAACCCCTGCACAAAAACAAACAAAACATACTTGCTAAATAAAATGAAATCTCAAGAGGGCAACATATGGACATGGATAAACAGACATTTTAAATGTGACCCACAACTGGACAAAATCCGGAAAAAACAGTTTAGGAAAATGACTCATTAACTAGTAATTATCAATAGGAAAGACTGTTGAACCCAACCGCCAAGTTGTCACAAATGTCTATGCATGTGCTTTAGCAGACGACAAAATGGCCAACATCTCACTGGATGTGTATACATTCATTGCTCAAAATCTCCCAAAATATCATTTTCAATCCTCACTTGACTACACATTCCTCTCCTTAAGTGTGTCCTCTACCATCTTTTAAAGGAAAATCTGTGATATTTGTCATATTTGGATAGATAAGTGGCGGTTGTATTCTACATTCTTTCCTATCAATATCATAATTTATAGAGTAGACGTTACTGTCGTTAGGCCCATGGCTTTTATTATTTTAAGTTTATGTTAGTAACCTGTACTTGTTTGCAAAATCATTAACCCGTTAGTTTTAGACTTAGTTTTAGTTTTTGCAAACAAATTTCACTTCTTATGCCAATAAATAGCTTATTAATAATATCGGTCCTACTAAAAACCGACAACTGACGACAACTCACGACAACTGACGACAACTCACGGCAACACGTTCTAAATGCACTGAAAACTCAAAAATAAAGTTAAACATATATTTATAAGGGACAGTGGCATACATAAAGAATTTCAGTTTTTGAAAATGTGGTTTTAATTAGCAATAAAAAATGATTTTCTTCGCTGCAGTAACGTGTTGTTAGTATTGGCCGCCATCTTGCTTGCGCAACGCAAAAGGACTGTACCATTATGTCAAAGGGTGAAAAAAAATTGTCGGCCCATGCCAGGCAGGAGGGGAAGTCTTTTGTTGTACTTTTATGGAGTGTAAATTGTAAAACAATAACAATGAATTGCAATATAATTACAATCATGTATAATTATATTTACAGATGTAGAAAACATTATATACATTTTTGTGAAGGATTATAGGTCTGGTATTGTCACTGCCAGGAAAAATGTTAAGTTTATTTATATTTATTTATTTATATTTATTTATATTTATTTATATATTTATTTATATTTATTTATATTTATTTATTTTTGTTTATTTATTTATTTTTTATTTATTAATATTATTATTTTTTAGAAAATGTAAATGTTTTCTGAAGCTCTTAATCATGATTGACATCCCAGTGGTGATCAAGTAGTTCTTTATCGGTGAATCAAAGGGTCCTATATCATGTGTTGTTGCTGAGCAATTAATTTTCGCCAATAAGTATGAATGACAGCTGTCATGAAAATAAATTTTGTGCGCCGGCGGGACACAGGCACACGGACACAGCCCGCGTTATGATGTCACCCGCTTTGTAGTCTGGTTTACTTTCACCCTTTCACATAATGGTACAGTCCTCTACGTTGCACAAGCAAGATGGCGGCCAATACTACTGCAGCGAAGAAAATCATATTTTATTACTAATTAAAACCACCTTTTCAAAAACTGAAACCCTGTATGTATGCCACTGTCCCTTATAAATATATGTTTAACTTTATTTTTGAGTTTTCAGTGTATTTAGAACGTGTTGTTGTGAGTTGTCGTCAGTTGTCGTGAGTTGTCGTCAGTTGTCGGTTTTTAGTAGGACCCAATAATATTATTAATGGTATTATTGGTAGACCATGGAGGTAGAATAAGTCTACCTCCATGGGTAGACTAGAGTACACATCAATGAGATGGCACAAATGCACTTAAACTTCATGGACACTTTATTTTCAGGAAAGTCTGGAATTTTATGTGTATAACAAAGTTACAACTTATAACATATATAGATGGCAGCCATTTTGTCGTCTGCTAAAGTAACAGCAAGTTCATCAACTCTGTCCATATCATTTTGTGAATAGTCAATAAAAAAAATAGTGCAGGTATTCATTCGGCCTACCGTACACTAGCATATATTTATTTTGGTTTTCCTCACCTTGCCAAAATCATTAACCCATCTTCCCCAACAATCTCCAGAAATATCTGGTTCTCATATTCTGCAAGCTGATGAGCCATTGAACTTAAGAATTAGAAGTGGACATTCCTGCCCTGTTTCTGCTGCGCTGCACTGATGATAGTCGAATAAAACCAAACAACATAATTATTTGCTGCCCGCGCCGCCGCCGCCACTATACCGCGGTAACGACGTGTATACAACTGGTAGAGTGGCCATAAATCCACGCAGCGTTATTTGGCATCGAATTCACCACCACCAACGTGTTCTTTTATATAACGTCGATCCGACGTGTAGCTTCTCTAGTATTTTAGCTATGCGCAGTTTTAGTCTAGATCTATCAAGTATCATCAATATACATACTGTACAGTGCTAGTACAGTGCATGCAGCGCGCGCTAGCGCAGCATGCAGAACACGATCATCGACGACGAATACGCGGCTGTTGCTCCGGTCGTTAGTTTCTACCTCCATGTTTTTTACCAACTGAAGTTATGTAAAAAGGATAATTTCGTTTCTGTAGAATTATGGAAGGTAAGCAAGTGATGATAGTGATAATTTCAATATTGTCATTCTGAAAAAATGTGACGAAAAGGGCAAATCTAACCAGAGAGTTTTTATAGTTAGAGAGCCAGGCTGCCAAGGTCAGGAGGTACAAGTCGATCTTTGTAAAAACAGGACCTCGAGACTACTCGACCACTGTGACAAGTCGATCTTTGAGACAAGTCGACCTTTAAAAAAACTTGACCTTCGAAACTGCTCGACCTTTTTGATAGCCTCTCGTAGCCACCATACTTTGTATATGGGAATTTTTGTCCCTGTGTATATGTATTTCCCCCCCCCCCCCACAAAAAAAGGCAGAAATATTTGTGTTTGTAAATAATAATTTTGCATGAATTTTAATTAGCCTAGCAAGTAGGCTAGCATTAGCAAATTGTGAAATTATGATAACAAGTGAAATCACTTGTAAACATGTTTTTGAATTGCAATAGATGCCAAGGCATCATTTGAATTCTCAGATTCCCTTCCCTCCCCTCCTATAAAAAATAAATAGATTTAAAACTAATTAGCGGGTAGGCCTATATTATCAATAGGCAGATTCACGCAAACCGCCGATGGTGGCGCTATTTTTCATATCCTTTTTTTCTGTCGAAGTTGTGACCCGCCGAACTTTCATGGTAAAATTCTACGTTGTGATTATTCGCAGGGCTGCCCTGCGAATTGCCATGTAGTCCGGTATTATTCGCAGGGCTAGGGCAGTACAGCAGTGAACGCGGTAAAACTCGATGATTCAGTCGTGCGCATGCGCACTGCACGCGTAATTTAATAGACCCATGTGTAGGCCCTAGCCGGCCCTGGCCCTAGCCTAGGTTAGCCTAACATTAACGTTGATACAGTGTAGACTAACGTTAGGCTAACTGAAAATTGTGATACATTTAATTTTATAGCTACGTTTAATAATGAACATGCATGATGGAGGGCAAAGAATTTGATTCTTTTATAAGTTTTAAAACTTTTCTAGACCAGTATAGCAAGGAGAATAATACTGTATACTGCATTGCTGACAGCAGGACTGCCCAATATTCAAATAAAAGACTGCCTAAAGATTCAAAACCATTTCCAACAAAGTTTAAATATTCATATGCAAAGTATGTTTGCAAACATTTCGGAAAGCAAAAGAAGAGTGAGAGCAAAGGAATTCGCCCTAACACAATCCGCAGGGCTTCCCTGCGAATTAGCCGTACGTGTAACACAATCCGCAGGGCAGCCCTGCGAATTAGCCGTACGTGTAACACAATTCGCAGGGCAGCCCTGCGACTAGCGTGTAACACAATTCGCAGGGCAGCCCTGCGAATTAGCCGTACGTGTAACACAATTCGCAGGGCAGCCCTGCGAATAAGCCCCACCAAAATTCTAATATAAAGGGTAGTCTACGAATGTAGTCACTTCTAGTGTCGATAAATGGATACTACACATCGTGGTTATCTTAATTGATCAGTCCATGCCAACTGTAACGTTGGCACAAAAACAGTGCAACTTGCGCAAAATAGACTTTGTTAGTACTACAAGGATACATTGCAGGCAAATTCGGTCACAACTTTTCAAATGAAACTGGATCTTAAAAATTACCAAATATTTAAATCGACAAAAATTCGTAACTTTGCATAGGGTTAACCTATCATGACCATTGACCCCTCATTTTCTTTCTAATTTTTTGTTCTATCCAGTGATATGACATTTAAAAGCATTGAAGCAACTTCAAATTTTCATGAAACTGCCTATTATCAAGCTGTAATTCAAATTTATTTGTCTGTCTCATAGATTCAAGGAAGAGAAAACGAGAAGGGGAAGGCGAGACGGAAAAACGCATTGTGAAGGAGGGTGGGATGTCATGGTGGACTTGCCTGATGCTCGGTGTGCCCCATGAGAACAGTCGGCCCAAGGCTGTCCCCGTGAAGCGGCAAGAATCGGCTACCGACAAAACTCTGCCACCTGCCTGATCATCCGAATGGCTGAAGGCTGGACATATAGTGCGTACATTGCGTCATCAAGCCAATGATGCCACCTGTTTACTGATGAAACCCTTCACAGCTGAAGAAATATTCAGAATTCTGCCTCGACGTTACAGTTTTCGGCAATTTTTTTCAGACTCTGCAAAATGTCTACAAAGTTGACAAGACAAGATTATCACAAAACTGTATTTGTTTTATATTAACAAATCCTACCTCTAACGACAGTGACACAACAGAAAGTTTGTCGCCATAACAACTGAAGAAATATTCAGAATTCTGCCTTGACGTTACAGTTTTCAGCAATCTTTGCAGACGCTATAGTCAAAAGTATGTAATTATGTCTACTGAGTTGACAAGACGAGGATAATCACTTAACTGTATATGTTTTGATATCGTTTCGGTTTGCGGTAACACCATGTGTTTATCTCAAATATCGCTACATGTATTTGTTTTATTATAACAAATCCTACCTCATGATCACATCAAAATGATATTCTAACAACAGTGACACAACAGAAAGTTGGTTGCCATAACAACTGAAGAAATATTCAGAATTCTGCCTTGACGTTAAAGTTTTCAGCGATCTTGGCAGACTCTTGTTGGAGGTTTTATACTGTTATAATGTCTACTGATGAGGAAGCCATTGAGTGTGAGATGTGCAATGCTAAAAAACCCACAGAGCCAATTGCCAGTGACTGCTGCGGTACTGGGTGCAACCCCTGCGTGTTTGACTTATACGACGCGGAGCTTAGGGCATGGAGGGAGTCGTGCGATAGGTGCCATGAGGGGGCAGGGCTACAGACAGGAGAGCATCATGAGCCATCGCAAAAAGAACAGGTAGTTCCACAGAAATGTTTTGTAAAGGGGAGCAGTTACATGCAAGAAATATTTTGTAAAAAATTAATGGCCTTTGTTTTTTTTACCATTTTGTTTTTATTGGAATGCTTGATGAAGAAAATACTTTGAAATGAGATGTTTCACAATATAGTTGTCATAAGCTTGGTTTAAAGTAAAGGTATAACATTATTTTTTGGTAGTGTACATGTATGTTAAAGGGATAATATCGTCACGATCAACAGGGCATGGAATCGGAGTGCTAGTTTTAGATTAACTCGGTGACTGAAAATAATACCCAACATGATAATGTCGTATTACCATTGCTGCTGCAAAAATGAGCCAGTCATTTTCAGTCACTGTGTTCATCTTAAACTAGGACACCGATTCCATGCCCTGTTGACAGTCAGCTCTGATCATGACAGTATTGTCCTTTAAATTCAACACTATAGTTTTCAATATCAAAATACTAACCGGTGAAATTTTCATCACAATAGATGCTAACCTTTTTGAGAAAACAATAAAAATTTGTAATGTTTTTTTGTCAAATCAACATAAGAATTCTTGTTTTTTAGACTCATTTCAAACACACATGTACACACCATGCTTTCCAAGACAACCGAGGACCTTCATTGTTCCCCTTCTACATGTATTGTTCCCATTGTGTTTGGACTCTTTGAAGCAATCTCAATTGCTTTTGTAGACAACATCCTTCTGAGGACAAAGAACCGGCAACCGAGGACCTATTGTTCCCTAATAATAATAATAATAATAATAATGTGGACTTATATAGTGCATGTATCCACCAAACTGGTGCTCAAGGCGCATTATATTATTACCCCTGCTCATCAGGCTCACAAATCATTCCTGAAACCATCTCAGCTCCCTGGGGAGTATACAGCTCAATTGCTGCCAGTACAGTGCATATCTAGGGCTAATCAAACACAATAACCAACTCTGCCCTCACAGGTACCCATTTACCCCTGGGTGGAGAGAATCAATTATGGTAAAGTGTCTTGCTCAAGGACACAAGCACCATGGTCGCGGTTGGGATTCGAACCCACATTCTGACGACTCATCCATCAGAACACAAATCCGATGCACTAAACCGCTTGACCATGGCACTCCCTTTCTTATAATCAAGTCCTCAGTCGGTTTGCAGTGCAAGTACACCTTCTTTTGGGCATTCCTGGTCCTGCCTAAATCATGTATTCTCCAATGTAAGTTGAAATTTGAATAAATACCATTCAATTGTAACTTTTCAGGACTCGAGCCATGAGGATGCACTCAGTCCCAACGAGTTCCGATCTTTCAAGCTCAGAAGCATCACAAGAGTGTCCCATGACTCGGCTGTCTATTCCTTCAATCTCTCAGGCAACAGTAGACTCAATCTTGGTATCGGACAGCACATCATACTCAGGTAACTTATCATTGTCTCCGGTCAGTCTTGACCTTTCCGGTCAGTCTTGACCTTTCCGGTCAGTCTTGACCTTTCCGGTCAGTCTTGACCAAGCGAAGGGGTTAAAGGTGTTTCGCTCATGTTTTTAGTTATTTTACCAGAAATTTCTGTGAATCTTTGTTTCATATTTTGAAAAGATATATTTCGCAAATAAAGTCAGAAGCTTATTGGAGCAGTAAATGGATGTAAGTGCCTAAAATAATTTGATAGGACCCACCACAAATTTATTTTGGGACATTTACTGTAAAACCATGTTTCTCACATTTTTTGTGAACTGTTGTGTTTTAAACTATTTGCTTTCCTTTCATCAAGTAAAATATCAATGTTCTGATGAAAATTAAAATTGACAGTAAAAAAAAACATGGCCAATACATCTTTATTAACTCTGTTTTCACATTAACCCTCCTACTGTTTGACCATTTGAAACCATTCAAAATTTCCACTTACCAAAATGCCCATTGGTTTTGTACACACATGGTGATACCATTTGAACAGTGTTGGTAGCAAGCTTTACTACCATTCAAATCCATTCAAATGCATAGAGGGTCCATTGATTCACCACTTAGAAGTATCCAAACAAGGTTTTGTATTAGCTGTACTACCATTTGGAAAGATCCAAACAAGGTTTTGTATTAATAATAATAATAATAATAAAGACTTGTAGCGCGCACATATCCACCCTGCTGGGTGCTCAAGGCGCAGAAAGAAAGAAAAAAAAAACATGAATACAAACAATATATAATGATAGCATAGAAAAAATTTATGTACTGAGATACATGTACCTACAATGCAATGACAAATATACATCATCTTTGAAGAATTGTGACATAAGGTGAGTTTTAAGCAGCGACTTAAATCTAGTTATACTATGACAAGATTTGAGTTTAGTTGGAAGATGATTCCAGAGTCTCGGAGCCGCAACAGAAAAAGACCTATCACCCAGTTACGTTTTGAAGTTGGTTCCTTTAGGAGTGACATGTTGCTGGAGCGCAAATTGCGTGATGGAGTGTAGACTTTAAGCAGTTCAGAAATATAAATTGGAGCAATGTTATTAAAAGATTTGTGAACAATTAGCATCAGTTTAAAAACAATTCTCTGTGAAACAGGAAGCCAGTATTAGCTGACCTACCATTTGGGGGAATCAATACTGTACACAGTTATTTCACCATTCAAAACCACAAAAGCGAATGCATCAACTTGTATGAAAAAGGTACCAAAAGTAGGAGGGTTAATAACCACCTTCATTCCCAAGATTGTCACTTATGAAATAATCATTGGCATTCCCCCACATACTGTTCAAGTATGGAACATACAAAAAGTTCCATCAGTGAAAACTTTCAAATTTCATTCACAGATCTAGGCTTTTGTAACAAGTTTGAAATAAGTGCCCTTTTTGAGCATCTGACACACTCCCACAATGCTAACATAAGGCCAAAAAAAGTCTACAGTTTCTGGTCATTGGTCGGCTCCAAAATCAGTGCGGTGATGCATTTTTTTTTTGCCAACATTGTATTCGCGGGGACCAAATTTCCCATACACAAAGTATGGTGGCTAAGAGAAGCCTCACAAATCGGACAAACGTTCATACCCCTATGTGAAAAAGTCATTTAAAGCACAGCACGACAGAATCCTAATCGATCCAGCAATTTTGGCTGCAATTGGACATCGTTTCATAGCAACAAAAAAAAGAAAATTAAAAATGCCATCACGCATGTCTTAGGCGATGAGTGCGGAGACCAGAAACTAGAGACTTTTTTTTGTTGGCCTTAGTATATAAGAAATCACACCACTATGTTTATTTCAGGGGTCCAGTAAAATGCAAGCTAATCACCAGACAGTATACACCGATCAGTCACTCAGGTACAAGGAATCACTTTGATGTCCTCATTAAGGTAAACCCCTTAGGATAAATTCAAACAACAATCTGTAATTGTAATGTCTCAGGCATGGAATTTCATTCTTGAAGGGGCAAAGCCACTTTTCCTAAGTAAAGGGCATTTCCATTAGATGTCTATGGGAACATTTTTAAGGGACACAATTGCCAAGACCAGGGGCCAAGGCAGAGACCAAGGTCAAGGTCAAGACCAGAGACCAAGGCCAAGACCAAGACCAGGGCAATGAAGGCCATATGTCTTAAGTTGTTCTTTGGAACTATTTTTTTTAATCAACTAAAAAAATTTTTTTTTAGGCTTTGCATTGTGGAGTACTGATATTGATTTATAGTGTTAACACCATGTGGGTTAAATCTATTGCTAAGTGAGATGATCTAAACAGCTAATTCATCATTCATAAACCGACAGTTTTGAATGATCAGTCAACCTGCTGGAAAAAAAGAGAGAAGGCGGGTTTTAATGGGCTTTTAAATCTAAATTAAAAGAACAAAATTATGTCTGGGAAATAAAAAAATATCACTTGTCTGACCTCGTCCTTAAGTGCGTGGTCTCTTCAATAGTACAATTAACAAATGACAGACTTGTATTCGAGTCCTCAAACCTCGAGTCTGAAATGTGGAGTCCGGGTCTCAAGTCATGAATGTTGAATTCTGAGTCACAAGTCCCGAATGTTGATTCTGAGTCCAAGTCACAAGCTCTTTAAAAGTGGAATTTCAACAAGAAATCCAGATATTGTATCCAGACCAACAACTGGGTTTAAGAAGGGTTAATATTGTTTTGAGTCGGAGCCACAAAAAAGTGAGTGAGTTGACTCTAGTCCAATTGTGAGTCATACAAGTCTTACAAATAACAAAAGGAATAAACCATGTGGTATGCATAACTACTCACCGGTTGTTATCCTTTTTGTCTTTAGGTTTATACAGATGGAGCCATGTCTAAATATATCACGCAGTGGACTGAAGGAGATGATATAGAGTGGAGAGGACCCTTTGGTACGTTCTCATACCAACCCAATCAGGTATCAGTAGTTTGTTGTAATTTTCCTTTATATTCACGATACATACAAAAGTGATGCTGTAATTCTCACAACCACACTCTGTAGTTTACATGCTGCATGCACCAGCGAGAAGGCCCAATAATCTGATAGTTCCAAAGAAAGGTTAATTCTTGACGTAAGGAATAAATAAATGGATGTTGCTACTTGTTGTTTCCATTAATCCTCCTACTACTACAAGGGCCAAAATCAGTCAAAATGTTGATACACTTGCCAAGGTATATCTAGTGCACTTAAAAGTCAAACACTGAACCTTACGTGTAGTAAGTACATTTACAGGTTAAAATGAGTTTACCGTTTTTGACTGGTAAAAGCATTGTCTGGTATTGTTCAGGGTGGTCAAAATGACAGTAAAAACCAGTCAAAATGCCCCTGTGTGCACATTTGGGTCAACAGTCAAAACAGGCAGCTGACTGGTTTTGACCTCAATAGCAACTTCCCACTGAAGTGTAGCTGCAGTAAGAGGGTTAATTTACTTAAATTAGGCAGGTGACTATAATGAGCATGTACAGGTACCCAACCTCTTGTATTCAGGGAATAAGAAATAAGATGGCTAACTATGGAATAAGGTGAATACTTTTTTTTCCAATTTTGTTTTAAAATGATAAGAGTCAGCTTGAACATTTATGCTTCATGAAGGAAATGTCATTATTCTTTCAGAGTCAGCGTATTGTCATGCTAGCAGCGGGTACCGGTATCGCGCCAATGCTTCAAGTCATTAGCCACATTGTTACCAATGAGGACGACGAGACCTTCGTGCGCTTGTTATATGCCTGCCGGACTTACGAGGACATCTTACTGAGAGAAAAACTGAATGAATTGATGGCCTATTGGAACTTTACTGTTTTGTATGCTTTAAGCCAGGTGAGTACACCAACCAAGTTCAACAAAAGACAGTTGAGGTGTCAGTCAAGTCTGTGTTAACAATAAGATCTATTTGAGATCTATTCATTAGAAAAAGGTCTTTTGTGCTCAGATTGGGGATTATATAAGCCCATAGGCCTGGACAAAGCCCGGGCCTGGCCGGGCTTCTTAAAGGCTTCGCTGTACCATGACTTTGGCCCTCCTACCTAAGGTATTTTTTTCAAAGTGGAAATGTGTTTCCTATTCTTATTGAAGGTTTAACAACGTCGGGAAAAGGCAACTTAACTCATCATTTAGATAACATATCCCCATCTTTTCTTCTCCCCAACCAGGAGAAACCTGGACAGCATCCCAAGGCATATGGAGAGAATTACCACTATGGTCGGATCAGCCAGGAGGTACTGGCTGCAGAGAGGCAGACCAGTCCTGAAGAAGAAACACTGTTCCTCATTTGTGGTACAAAATCATTTGATAAAGACATGATAAAATTTTTGAAAAAGCTAGATTTTAAAGGAAAATTTTTCAAATTTTGATAACTAAGGATAATTTAATTTTACCTTTACATTTGTTGTACAGTTTTATATATTGTAAATAGTTTTATATATTTTAAGTTATTTTGGGGAAAAAACATCTTTTATTTCTTCAAGACTGTGCATACTTTACTGGCCTATTGGCCAATCGGCACCATACCCTCTTATGCACTACTCGAGTACAGTCTTTTTAGTACCCAGTACATTTTCATTTAGTACCCGGATTCGAATATCGAGATAGTCGGACTCAAAAATTGGGACAGTTAACTTTACCACCATTACCTCGAACTGTAATATGTCTTCCTCGCAAATTGCATGTCGACGGCACAAGGCTTGCTTTGACTGATGTCTGGGTGCGCGCCAAGTCTCACAAGACTCTTATTATTAACATACATGTACACTCCTCTAAGTGAGTGTCTGCGGGGTCAATAGGTACTATGTTGGCTGCAGAACTGCCTTTATTGGCATCATGTATGCATCTGCTATTAAAAGTTGCAAGTTCCCGACCTTTAGTGGGTTTCTAATCATGCAAATGGACTTTTAGGTCATATTGTAATTTTATTCATTGCCTGTTCCATGAGAATGGTAATGATAGCTGTTGGATCATTGCTGTTGACCCCAACAAACGTCAGCCAATTTGTGAATTGATGGGAATTTTAATTAACCCAATCCTTTACCTTTCTAGGGTTTTTCATTTTTAGAAATTTGTGCGATATCTTTCTTCATTGATTTCATACCTGTCTTTAAAAAAGTTATTTTTTAAGGGGGGAAAAATCTGCCTCTGCTATTATCAGTGCAGCGTATGCCTCATGCACTTTACCCATGAGTTCTGGTTCATCAAGTTGACGCTACTCGAGATGTTGTGACCAAAGGTTATTTCAACTCTTTTCCGCCACCCAGCTTGTTGTTAGACAGCACTATTTCTGGAACTAGGCGTGCAGCCCACTTATTCTTTCAGCCAACCCTTCATCTGTGCTAAATTTTTATATATATTTATATCATTAGATTCATGCAATTTAAGGACCAGAATGTTTTAGCAGTTGCAATTTTCATTGACCCCAGTAGTACTATAGTAGTAGTGACTTGCGAATTGTGTTTGTGGTAGCTCAGTTTGTCTAATTTGCACTCTTTCTTGAGATTGCATCTGCATCTTAAGAAATTCTAACCACATTTCTTTAAGGAGGCCCCGCAGGAAAACCAAACGATACTTTTCAAGATCCTGTACTAGGATCTGTACTAGTAACACTTAACCATGCTCAACTTCTTCACTGTTGCTGTCACAGTACTAGTTTGGATTGTTTAGGATGATCTTAGCTGGGTATGCTAAAAAATATAAAACTTGTAAGCACCTTAACCTCCTGTACTTAACATAAATAAACAACGCACACAGTACACACAAGTTAGTAGCACTAAATAGCAATGAGGGTGACGTAGAGGACTGCTGGTACTTCGGTTGCCCTCTTTTTGCCAGCCACTCCCTCTTCCTTCTATTGTATGCCAGCAGTCCCACTTCTGACACCTTTTAATAGGGGTAGGTGAATACCCTTGAATTACCATCTGAAAAGGAAAGGGATAGAGTGAACAGCAGTTAGAATTAATGTTGGTACAGCACTGAAATAGGTTGACCACACCATAACCCCGACCAGCCGCTCCGTCTTCCTTCTTTTGTGTTCTGGTAGGTGAATACCTTTAATAATAATAGACATTTGTAAAGTGCCTAATGCCAAAGCCTCTAAGCGCATACGTGGGGGGAAAAAAAGATTACAAATAAGCACATTCAAACAAATGAGTTTTAACAGAGATTTGAATCACCATCTGAAAAGGAGAAGGATAGAGTGAGGGATAAGACCCAAGTTGTTTTTCGTTACTCTTCAAACTTGAACACCTAGTTTGGTGACTAGGTTGGCCTTGGTACTTCAGGCTTAGGGCAATACAGTGTCCTTGGAGACTTCACTGCAGTACTCCCGTATCTTTTCATAAAGATACCACTGACGTTTTAGCATCTAATCCAGGGGAATATGTTGAGCTGGCTAGTCAAATGGTGGACATGTGCCGACTGACTTAAGTAGCTGGAAGGGCATCTCTGTGCCATTCAGGGACTTTCGTGCGTTGACTACTCCTGGCTCATTTGATGAAAAAGTTAACTTCATAATTATTCATTACAAACATCCCCAGTTGTGCTCTCAGACCTCAAAAGTAGTTTTTTCCTAAGAAATATTTAATTATTAAAGGACAGGTAAATAAATGTGATCTCCAGCTCCAACAAAATAGTAACAAATTCAATTGGAATCTTTTTGAAATAATGGAAAACTCCCCCCCCCCCCAACCTAATACAATACATTACATTACAACAAGTATTTATCATGCGCCATTCCCGAGAGGCTCATGGCACTTACAAAAGTTAATATGACATAATAAATACAAATCAGGATAGAATGACATAAATTGATGCAAAATTAATGAGGAAACAAGTGAGTTTTAAGAGCCTTCTTGAAGGCATTAACAGAAACAGATTGTCTGATATAAACAGGAAGATTGTTCCATAGCTTGGATGCACAAACAGTGAAAGATCTATCACCAGCTTGGACTCTTGTGATAGGATATTCAATATGGAGATAGTCATCTGTTGATCTTAAATGCCTATTTGGAACATACAATTTCAAACAATTTGATAAATATATTGGTGCTAAGCCATTTAGTGATTTGTACACATATAGAAGCAATTTAAATGATATTCTTTGTTGAACTGGTAGCCAATGAAGTGATTTTAACAGTGGTGCAGGATCGTGTCTTCTATTTACAGTGAAAACAAGTCTAGCTGCCCAATTCTGTAGACGTTGCAAACGGATGATGTATGACTTTGGAAGTGAGGATAAAAGTCCATTGCAGTAATCTAAACGAGACGAGATAAAATCAAAGAGCGTACAGCGTGATGGCAAGTTTCTTGATCAATGAATTTGCGAATGCGAGTTATATTCCTCAGGTGAAAAGTGACAGTTCGACTAACATTTGCAATATGAGAAGACATTGTCATATTTGTATCAAAGAATGCACCAAGAGACTCTTGATGCCCACAAGGGGCTTGAAGTATGGTGAAAAAACTGCAGCCAGTCAGACTACTCAACAATGATTGTCCTCATCTCCTACCAGCTGTAGTATGTTACTTTATAGACCCAATGGCCTACTCCTCTTGACCACATCTACCATGTCGTCTAAGCATGAAACTGGAGTCTTCCTGCAGCATTGCTTTAGAAGACCAAACTGGTGCAAACTTGGTGTGACGTACCACCATGAAATGCATGCATTTCCAAAGGATGTACCACAGCATAATGCGGTTTTTGTTCTGTCCACTGCAGTTGTCAGTGTAAATGGGCCATAGTTGCTTAAAAAATGGTCTAAATAGCTGATGACAGCATTGCTGCCCTTGGATATCGTGACAGCTTCATCAACAAGGTAGTTAACCTGCTGGGGAATACCTTCGCAATGAATACCAAATATCCCCATCTTCCTCCCTGTCAGAAAATACATAGGCCCAGGATGGAATGGATCCGAGGGGTAATGCACTCGCTGAGCAAAATCAAAGGAGGAGTGCATCCTCATCTGATTCTTGCCCAACCCCACTCTCCTCGACCTCTGCTCTTTGCCGCCTTGACTTGTTCCCTGTACAAGGAACGCTCCCGCGCTACTTTGATGAGATGGTTTTTGTTCCCAACATTTGGCAGCCTTCTCGGCATCGGAGAGGTTTGCTGACTTGTACAGTAAAACTGTTGTTGTGCTGACAAACCCAACAGACATTGGACATGGGCTTGTGGCATACGATGAATGGGCAAATTGTGTTCCACAATTTTTGAAATGTGGATAAGGCCACTACTCTATCACCTACATGGACAAAGAGAAAAGAAAATGGAAGAACAATTTATGGCATAGGGATACTCTTTGGGAAATAAGGGGATGGTCTATAGTTTTCATTACACCAAATTTTAAGTAAGTAAACAAGTATTGTAAAAACTCTTTGGTGTTCAATTATTTTTACAAAACTATTTAGCATTTCCTAAATTTCAAAACTAAATTTACAAAATTCAAAACGCCAAGGTGATTCTTGAAATTGGCATTTTTGTCTTGTGAACTCTTGCGTAGAAACTGTAAGGTCACTTTGCAGATTTGCTGGCCATGGTACATGAGGGCAGAATGCTGGAAGTCCCATTCTGTTTGCTCATTCCGCCAAGAATAAGATGTGTGACAGCTGTTATTGGTGACATCAAATCTGGCCAAGTATGAACATGTCTTTCTCTGCTGTTAAAATTCATAAAATAGCAAAATAATAAATAACTTTTAAATAGTTATTTTTGTAAGAAACGATATGAGTGACACTTGTCTTCATGTTGCCTGTATCATCAGCTCATTCATTTTTCCCCTGATGTCCACCCAATCACTTTGTTATCCTCCCGCTACTCTCTGGCACAACTTCTTTGTACCTTTTTGATAACTTTGCATCTGCTCATAAAAGGAAACGGCATGAATTGTTTCTATGACTTGGCTCACCAAACGGAAACATCTTGTTTGGAGACTTTAGGTGGGTGTTTGGGATCAGATTTTTTACGGTTGGAGGGGTTATGGACGAAGGTGGGGGATTGGTCTCATTACTGTCAACTTCATCGGTCCCCCGTCTCTTACAAGCACGACTAATGTGGCCGTACTCACCGCACGAGAAACAACGTACCGACTCAGTAGACAGATACACACGGTAATTAGTGCCTAAATACAAGAAACTAATGTTTGAAGAGGATGTGGACTTGGCTCACCAAACGGAAACATCTTGGATTATCCACTGTGCTATATTCTTTGTTCCGTGAAACATTTACCTAAGGTTTTTTTTATTTAGATCTTTAAAAAAGAAACGAGAATGTGTCCAAGATATTTTACACAAGGTGTGCATGTATGAGCCTATACTTTTAGCTCAGTAGAATTTTTTTTTCCTGATATCCATCCAATCTCGTGTGTGTGGTCGTCCCGCATTCCTCTGTGTCTCAGCAGCTTTATGCCAACATTCTTTTCTTCCTTGGTATACCAACTCTTAGTTTTTGCGAAACAGATACAGCTTGAATTATCTGCTGTGCTATATTCGGTGTTCCATGAAACATTTACTTTAGGTTGTTTTGTTTAGGTCTTGAAAAAACATATTCAACAGGCATGCAACTTTTCAGCTGATCAGCTGATTTCCTCTTTTTCTTTAATAATAGTGCTATAGAAAACTGAAAAACACCGTACAAAGTTTTGTGTGCTCGGCCATTTCCTCTTTTTTTTGCAATTACAAAGTTGCATGTCTAATTCAAGGTATCTTGTACCTTTTCAGGTAAATGGTTACACATATGTTACTGGACTCGAAAGCTTTGATGGCTTATCAGTGACACCTCCCTCTTCATGTTGTATTTATGGGCTTGTACTTTGAGCTCATTCCATATTTTCCGGATATCCACCCAATTTCATGTTTGTGGTCATCCTGCTGCTCTCTGGGCCTCGGATGTTTTTTTCTTGGCATACCAACTCTGCTGTGCTATATTCTGTGTTCCATGAAATATTTGCCTTAGGTTTTTTGTTTAGGTCTTCAAAAAAGAAACAAGAATGTATCCATGGTATTTTACCTTTTCTTATCTGAACTTGTTTGGCTTTCAGATGGCCTGTGGGAATGGGCAAATATCTGTGAAAGATACTTGCTCGTTAGTAGCTCAAGTTGTTGAAGTCCTAGCTAAACCTTTGGCCTCCTCCATGGAATAGTAGCTAACCATTTGTAGTTTCAGGTTTTACATGAGAGTATTTCAGGTCTTTCGTGTTTCTGGGTTCTTGAACTATCACATTCAGGATTTATTCCTTATTGTTTTCGTCCTCTCCGATCTTCTGTTTTCTGCTCCGCTTCCGCAGCTGTGCTGAATGTTTTTTCTCTGGTTTTAGTTTAGCTTAATCGCCCTGAATTAGTGAACCTCTTCCTGATAAACTGTCCTGCTGCGAGGTGCAGGAGACCACCAGGACAAATGTCCTTCTTGACAATGCCGAACCAGTTTCTGGTAAGTGCATTTGTGGCTCTGTTCTTCAGCGTTGACTTGGGTGAACCATGGGTGAACCTACATGTGCACCCAAATCCCCTCACACCACATTGACCGCATTCCATAATGGGTTTACATAGAGGAAATTATCCAGCAGTAACATTATGCGCCTGGCGTATAGTATTTTAAGTTTTTCTTTTCAAAAAATAAATCTCCATACTCGTGATGAGTAATACGCTACTTACAAAAACATAACAAAAAAGCAATTATGTACACTTATGAAGATGTAAACAGATGAGAGAAAATACATACATGTATTATATTACTGTTACGGGTAATTCCTTTGAAAGGGACTCCCGATATTATTAACAATTACCGGTTATGGATTAAGACAAAATGAAATGAAATATATAACGAAAAGAGGTTGATCTGACAGTCTGTATCTCAATAAGTATTCTGTCAAAATATTCTTCAATGGCATAACAATCTTCTAACATATCAAAATGAAAATTAAATCAGCACTGATCCAGTTGAATAAAAAGGTTTACAAAGAGATGAGATTTAATACAATGTAACAATGGAAAATAATAAAAGAAAACTCAGCGGGTTGATGACTGGCTAGACGATGATGATCTGAGCAATCCTCTGAACGATCTTGATCCGACGTGAACATGTGCAAAGTTCAATGGAGAATCACACGAACGACAGCAAAGAAAGTTCGTGATCCAGCGAAGTCAGGAAAAGAAGTGAAGATGGGGCTAGTAGAACAAATGAAAGGGCTAGACGAAAGTAGAAACAATCGGTGAAGTCGCCAAAACATCAAGGACATCCACGGCTTATCAGGGGCTGGAGTCAAGCAATTATGCTGAACAACCTATGTTCAAAATATAAAAGAGGTGATGTTGTGTCTTTCAGACGATTGTAGCGATCCTGATTATTTGATGCTTACTGGACGAAGGCTGGAGTCAGAATGCCCTAAATCGCCCACAAGAACACCACAGACTTGGTCTTCTTGACAATGCTGAACCAGTTTCCGATTAGAGCATTTGTTGCTCTGTTCGTTGAAATAATACCGATTAAAAAAGTTTTTTTTCCTTAATTAAGGAACTGATAAATAAACTGATTGTTTAATCTTGAATCTCTGCACACAGAATTTTCTTTCACTTTCTTATTCGAATTATAAATGTAATGTCTAAATCAAACGTGACACATAACATCAGTTGTTTATAAAACAAAACCACTCATAAATTTCCAACTGGATGCTTTGACAGAAACAATCTGACCATAATTATGAAAATAAAATCCTCTTTTTTTTTAGATCTTTATTTTGGTTATTTTTATGCAAGACTCAAATCGTATTCATGAGTAATGTATCCTAATTGTACCACTATAGTTAGTGTATTGACTATTGACAATACAAGTTTACATTACTTGCCCAGTTTCCGGACATGATTTTCGGATTGTTTGGTGCAACCTCGAACTTCATGTCCATTAAACACAAAATGAACCTTCCTTAATATGGTATAAATGAACTGGACAAGTTCAAGGAATCCAACTTCTGAGTTTTTTCTGCCATTAGGAATGCAATGAGCATATCAGACATGAACTTACCATCCATTTTTGTCGGGCTGCACAAGTATGTCTGGATTTTGTTTTCACCGGAGATTTACTCGGGATCGTATCTGAGTTTATAATAGCTGATGCCTTCTAGAAATCCCAACTGCTGGTATAAACCGTCTTCAAAAGCATCGGGTACAAAATATGCGATGCACAGCACACTGTACATTGAAGGGCCCTGCTGTTTCTCTTACTTTCTTGGCCTGAGTGCACTGTGACTTAAAGATACACTGTGAGGGCAGAGTTCGTCGTTGTGTTTGATTAGCTCTGTATTCCCCAACATTCCCCAACATAGCTGCCATCGAGCTGTATACTCCCCAGGGAGGTAATAATGAAGGTGCCCTGAGCACCAATATCCTAAGGAAATTAACAATATTTAAATCTTTATGAACAAAAATGGCTGCCAGTGGACTTTCATATAAAGACATCAGAATAGACACAAACATTACACTCGGTGCTTTATTTTCTGGATATTAATTCCATGGTATAGTTGTATTTTTGCATGCTTATTCGCCCAGACATCTGTACTCTATTCAAAGGTTGAATGCCTGAAACTGTCTGAATTTTGTTATATAATGTACATGGATGCTAAAATGTTATAATAAAAACACTGTTTATAGAAAACATGTTATCAAAATACTTTTTATAACTTTAAAACCGCCATGGACTATCCCTTCCTGTCACCTCCCCCCTCCCATAAAATGACTTAGTTTATACTCACATAAAACCTGGGGCATGTTTTGGCAAAAACGAACAGAAACGAGACGGCATAGAACATAACCAGAAACTACAACATTTAGCAAAATAGAAATTACTCATGATTGCTAGTAATATATGCTTGTATATGAACAATCATTCCATCATGTTTTAACAAAACTTAGATGTTACTTTTTACAATCCACCATCTTGAAACCGATCACAAACTTCATTTGACGTTTGGTCCAAGAACAATGACGTCATTGCAGCGAAAATGCTTATTCAATGACCGAAGCCCAAACATGGCCAGGATTGCAAAAACGTGTCCCAGTATACAATTTTCATACAAGGTTATTCATGATAAGTTTAACGGCACACAAACTTTTATATGTACATATAGAAACCCACTTTAAATGTAGATCACTTCAAGGAACAGTATCGTCGCAGACAGGGCATGGAATCGGTGTCCTAGTTTAAGATGAACACATTGACTGAAAATCACTGGCTTATTTATGCAGCAGCAACGGTAGTATGACCTTATCATGTGGGGTATTATTTTCAGTCACTGAGTTAATCTAAAACTAGCACTCCGATTCCATGCCCTGTTGATCGTGATGATAATGTCCCTTTGATAACGGTAATTGAGATTGTTACTGCATACTGAACCATTCATATTTACAAATTGTGTAAAGTAGGCCATTGCATTGTTTGTACTGTTAAACTACATTTTTAAGTTAAATATGCTTATAAATGTATAAAAAATAATGTACAAAGTTTTTATTGTTCAATACAAAATAAAATGATATATTTGTTGAAAAACTGAGAATTCAGTGTACTGTGCTTTTTCACATAGGGCTATGAACGTTTGCCCGATTTGTGAGGCCTCTTAGCCACCATATTTTGTATATGGGAAATTTGGTCCCTGCGTATACAATATATCATGTATTTCCCTGTTGGGAAAAAAAGATGGCCGAAAAAAAAAAGCGTGTCACTGCACTGATTTTGAAGCTGACCGATGACCAGAAACCGGAGACTTTTTTGGCCTAAAAGTAACCAAACGGTCAAACTTTAACCCTTCTGTGACTGCAAGGGTTAAAATCAGTCAAAATGTTTATATACTTGCCAAGGTATATCTAGTGCACTTAAGTTGAACACCTTACGTGTACTAAGTACATTTGGGTCAACATTCAGTTGACTGATTTTGACCACTATAACTACTTGCCACTAAATTGCAGCTGAAGGAGGAGGATTAATGTTCATTCAGTTATTAACTGAAAAATCATGATTTTGCCAATGGGTTTTATTTTGCAGCTATCTGTTTTTCATTCTTCAAGGAACATAGTAATTTTCAGGAAATTGCCTGTGAATTGTTTGACTTTGTTTAAAGGGACAGTATTGTCACGATCAACAAGGCACGGAATCGGAGTGCTTGTTTTAGATTAACTCAGTGACTGTAAATAATACCCCACATGATAAGGTCATATTACCATTGCTGCTGCATACATGAGCCAGTAATTTTCAGTCACTTAAGGTAGGGCATCGATTCCATACCCTGTTGAAAGTCTACCCTGATCGTGACGATACTGCCCCTTTAAATGTTGTCAACCCCATTTCATGCAAAATATACATGTATGAAATCGATATTAAAAAAAAAAAAAAAAGTATTCACCTGGTAAACAGGATAATTTCTGCCCATGTAGACCTTTCAAAAATAGCTTTTACAGACAGACAGGTCTGTCAATGCAACAGTGTTGTATGTGCAAACATTAAAACATTTGAGTGCAACAACGTCGTATCTTCTTCCATAGGTTTTGCGTGTCCATCCTGGAACTCTGTAAAAAGATATGACCTTGTTGCACTGAGCAAAAATCCATGTCTGCAACAAGGTCGTAACTATGATATGACCTTGTTGCACTGATGCGACGATTTTATGGCTTTCCAATAAGAACATTCTTTCACATTTTGGGTGTTAACACAATTTCATTGAGCATTCGGTGCCTCATGTGCATGTTGATCCCGCGGCCCACTTCTAAAATGTTTTTCAGTGGTAGTCAGGGTTCTACCCAGGAATTTTTTAGTGCCGGAAAAAATGAAAAGTCTCAGAACTGGAATCCCGTAACACAGAATGGGGGGGGGGGGGGGCGTTATTTTGAGCTATACCAGTACAGTATAGAAATGCTTGAGTTTTTACTGGTAAAAACAACATCTGTTATCTTTTATTGATAATCTGTGAAAGGAAATAGGCAAGTTGGAAAATGAGTGGTGGTCGGAAAACAACATTTTGGCCAGTGGTGGTGACGGGATTCTGAGTGCCGGTCAGGGTTTCCAGTGCCGACCACCGTGGGCAGAACCCTGGGTAGTCACAAATCGGGTACAATGTTAATGTTTTCGCTCCTGTTTCTAACCAGATGCAAAGCTGAAATGCGATGATATGTCAAACTGACTCTAGTTTAATCTTGTAGAGCATGTGAAACCTTGCCAATCTTGCTTCTCGTCAGAGTTTTTGGATGGACGTCAACATAACCTCGTCATACCATACCGGAAGAAACTTGTGTTGTAAAGATTACTTGCATGATGGATGCCTGTCTGTGCACCGTGCGTTGCCAATGCAGCGACTCGTACATAGTTCTGAAAAGAAAAAAAATCTATTTTATACAATATTTTCCAGATATGTTTACGGTGCAAGCATATCAAGCATGTCGTCATATCCCAACACTGTGTAGTCGGGACTTCATCTTACCTATTTCACATCTTGACCCAGCAAATCCATAAGGGCAGCTGCACCTATAAGGTGCCAGGCAGGTTCCTCCGTGCAAACAGGGAAAGATGCACACAGGTGACTGGTTGAGGGCTGAAGCCAACTCCAACTCTGCCATACAAATAAACACAAATAAGTCTCATGGCAAGAAATACATATGAGTGATAACAAAAGAATAACGGCTGTTGCAAACTGTTTAGCCTACCAACCAAAAAGATCCCAGGGCCAATTTTATAGAGCTGCTAAGCAGAGAAAATTGCTTAGCAGATTTCCTTGGTTACCAGCCAAACTTGCACATAAAATTAATGTACTTTGGCTGGTAGTCTGTTTTAAAATGCTTAGCGAAAATATACTACTCAAAACAATTTAGGGAACACCGGATTTTTAACATCAAATAGGTTTGGGCCATGTGCAATGATGTCATGTACCGGGATTTTCATTTTCAAGTCTCCGGTTTCTAGTCATCGGTCGGCTTCAGGGAAATACGTGATACATTGTATACTACTCAAAACAATTTAGGGAATACCGGATTTTTAACATCAAATAGGTTTGAAATGTTCCATGAACCGGGATTTTCATTTGCAACCCCCTCTCTCTTTCAGTAGTCGTGTCATGAAATGTGTAATCACTACATGCATCCTTTATCATCTGTTTCATTGTGCAGTTGTTTCTCATCAATTCTGTGAAACATTGTGTTTATCTGAAATAAATGATCTTGCTTTAACTGAGATTATTCCGGTGTTCCCTAAATTGTTTTGAGTATTATATTTGCAAAGCAAAATTGTCTGCTTAGCAGAACTATGAAATTAGCTCCTGTATTATAAATACAACTACGGTGTGTAGTGGCCTTATATTTAGATCCCAGCAGGGTCTTTCTAAAATGCCTTTGAGAAAGACCCTGGAGCTCTGCTTGCTAAGCAGAGATTTTTGCTGAACAAATATTTTCGCTAAGCATTATAAAACAGACTACCAGCCAATATGTATGCATTTTGTATGAAAGTTTGGCTGGTAACCAAAGAAATCTGCTAAGCAAATTTTTGTGCTTAGCAGCTCTATGAGATTGGCCCCAGGTTGTCATGAGCAAGCTATTCCAGAACCTTCTCAGTGTGACCACAACTGCATCCATTTTATGTATATGAAAGACCCGTGTCAAAAGGTAAGATTACTAACCAACACACTTTGGATCGCGTCCACTCCAACTGTAGTCTGGCAAGCATTTTCGCCCACTCGGACCCTCCAGTAGATAACCACTGTGGCAGCGATAACTTACTGTGTCACCAGGCTGGTAGCTGTGTCCGAATACTATTCCAAACTCCAGGTCTGGGGGAGGCCCACAGGACCTGGGTGCACAAGACGGAAAGGGTTGATCCCACGTTCCATCTGCTGTACATCGAAGTTGTTTTGGACCGTTGAGTTGTAGTTCATTCTGGCAATGAAAGGTAAGCACGTCCTGGTAGAGTCGCCCTTCCCCCAAGACAATTGTTTGATGCGGGGGGATGATCTCGGGACAGGTGATGCGAATACAGCTCGGCGGTGATGGGTGCCACGTTTCATTGGCAAGGCAGGTGAGGTTTGTACTGCCGGTCAACTCATAGCCTGGATTGCAGACATACTGGATGCTGGAGCTGAATGTATGTGTCGCTCCTACAGCGTGTCCATTGTCAACGGCCTCTGGAGGGGGACACTGTTTGATTTGGCAAGTGTGGTCTGTGCTATTCCACGTCCCGTTTGATTGGCACATGATCTTCTCGCTGGATGCCATCTCGTAGCCTTCTATGCAGGCATAGTTAGCCACTGTGCCAAACACATAATCCTCCATGGTGTGGCTGATGTCGTTGCTCACATGCACGGCATTAGGGAGACTCGGCGGCAGACCACACGGTACAGGTTTGCAGAGTGGGGGAGAGTCGCTCCACAATCGGTTAGCAAGACAGTGGCGTATGCTGACACCGTACAACCTGAACCCTTCACTGCAGTTATACACGGCAAGCGATTTGAAGGTTGTACTCGGGAAGCGGACCCTTCCGTTGAGAACATCCTCTGGGTCGCCACAGCTGACCGGATCACACTGGAACCATGGGACACTCCATAGACCATCCTCAAGACACATCACAGTGGGTATTCCCTGAAGCTGGTACCCATCATGGCAATGATATTCAAGAGTAGTACTGAATGTATGCATGGGTGAGAGTGGAATGTATGCATCATCAACAGTAGGCAACGGTCCACATAAAACTGGAATGCATAAGACGTCCCGACCACTCCATGAACCGTCAGCTTGGCAAACCCGGCTTATCTTGCTGGTAGAAGGCACATGGCCTCTGTCACATCTATACCTTATCTCACTCTGATACTGCAAGTTACCCTGGGCGAGTACCACTCCATTGAGAACCTCCGACGGGGTTGAACATTTGATTGGTTGACAGGTCGGTGGTATGTCACTCCACTCACTGCTAGCCTGGCACGTACGCTCTAACGCACCAACAAGATCATGACCTAAATTGCATGTGTATGACACCGTGTCCCCGAATGTGAAACCTGGCCCGGACCATCTACCATTGGCGATTGGCTCAGGTTTGCCACATGACACAGGATGACAGCGCACATCGGCAAAGCTCCAAGATCTGTTACTCAAGCAAGTTATGGCATGTGGACCGACTAGTGTGTATCCCGTTTTACAACTGTACAGAGCACTGGAGAAATAAGTCTGCAGATGTGACTTAACGTTGCCGTTTTCAATATCTGGGGGTGGACCACAAGAAACAGGCTCACAAACAGGAATCGATCTGCCCCAAACACCATTTGATTGGCATACTAGTGATGCATTTTTTCCCTGCATCATGTATCCATCATGACACAAATACAAAACCACTTCACTAAAAGTGGTTGCCCCATTGATTAAAGAAAAATTTCCATTCTGAATCTCATCAGGTTGTCCGCATGATATCGGTATGCATCTTACGATAGTCTGGCTCCATGAACCATTGGAAAGACATTCAAGTGTCGTGTGGCCTCCAGTATGGAAACCTTCAATGCAGTGATAGGAAACCAGACTTCCATATGTTTTGGTCGTATTAGATGGTTCAGCGTTTTTGAAAATTGGTGGATTGGGGCACGACAGGATCTTGCACTTTGGTTCTTCACCGCTCAATACACCATCACTCATGCAAGAACGTGTAGCTTGCCCTTGTAATCGGTACCCCACATCACAAGAATACACAACCGTGCCTTCATAGAACACTTCGACCTGTGCTGAATGCCCATGGTCAATCGGATCTGGGACACCACATGAGACAATCTTGCAAACAGGCGCATCTGCACTCCACGCAGCACTAGCCAAGCAGTGATGCACTGCCACACCGACAAGCTGGTATCCAACATTACACCGATAAGACACTTCATCGGTATACCGATGATTCAAAAACACTGTATGTCCATCTTGGATATACGGCACGGGACAAACTACGGGTTCACATCGAGATGGTTTGTGATTCCAAACACCACTTTCTGTACACGTTATATTTTCCCTCCCATTAATGAAGTAGCCATCGTCGCACGCAAAAATAGCCACGCTGCCATTGTTTCTCTGTGGTGAGTGGACTGTACCATGACTTGGTGCTGATAGTTCGGGGCATGTTATGAGCCTACAGTAGGCATTTGAAGTGGTCCATGTACGATTCGGCTGGCATACAATGTACCGATCTCCATGTAAAACAGCGCCCTCAATGCAAGAATACTCAGCAGTGTCACCAACATGGTACTCCATATCTACAAAAATGCAACGTTTAGATATAATATTACTCCCTATAAATGTACCTCTAGAACTACATACCATGTGTATCGACCTCAGTCAATACTTGTCTAGGAGACCACTCAGGCTGGCCGGGGTATTGTAACCAACGTTAAGTTGACTGAGATGTATGCATCATTGTCTGGTGTCAGGGAGGCATGTGTGTCATATCTACAATGACGCGTCCTTTGGATATCAGATGTTAAGCTGTAGGTCCCATGTACCCAAGTGTACGTAAAAATAACCCATAACACTAATATCATGAAAGAGTTGGGGTTTACCTCGGTATTTATGATTCACCTATAAAAGTTCCAAGCTGGGACAAACTAACAGATAAAATAAAATAAATATCTGAATTTGATTTGGATTTTATAACATTTGGCAAAATAAAAAAGTATAAAGCAAAAAAAAGCAAATTAGAAGATGTAAAAATGTATCACAAAGGGTGACCATAACATGGCATGTAAGAATGCGATTGACCCCCAAAAATCTAAACAAATTAGCATCTCACCCTTCACTGATCCATATTCCACCATGGGTGGGTCACCGCACCGCATCGGCAAACAGCGAACCAGGGAAACGCCCACCCAGTCGCCATCCCACCCGCACTGAATGAACAGGTTCCCATCTGCTCCGTAACCCTCCTGGCATGTATAGAGAGCCAGGGAACCAAACACGGTGAAGCCTGACAGGTGAGTGGTGTTGTCGATGGTCGGCGGTGGGCCGCAGTTGACCGGGTCGCACCGGGGAGGGGTCAGACTCCATTGACCAGTTGATAGGCATGTGACGGTGGACACTCCTGGAATGGATAATGAATATGGATGTCATAAGCCAATACTTGGGGGATGAACAGGGGAGAGATCTTTTTCATTATCCAGACAGCATGGGGGATTGTTCTCATTTGGGAGAGATCTTTATCATCATCCAAACAGCATGGAGGATTGTTCTCATTTTGAGAAAGGGCAGACGCCTGACTGCTAGTATATTTCATTGATTCTATATAATAATGTAAATATTTCATTGTTTGTTTATAGCATATTTCACATAATGTCTCAATGTGCATTATAACCCCTGGTCACTGGGCCAATATCATTTCTGTATTCTTTCTGTAACTCCCTGAGGGAGTAAACAGCTCTCAGCAACCAAAGTGCTTTTGAAGCAATATCAACTTCACAGGTATACTCATTGATATATATATTGATGAAGAAAAGCAATTGCAGTATTAAAGTGTCTTGCTGAAGGACTCAAATACCAGGATTCAAAATACATATTCTTACGACTCGGCCATCAGAACACAAGTCAGATGCACTAAACTGCTCGACTAATGGCACCCCATAGTCTCAAATGAGATCAAAGTGTAGCAGCTGTGTAATTCTTTTTGTCTACTTTTGAACAGGAATATAATATATGTGGTTTGCCAAATGTTGGCCAAATGTTTGTCAAATATGTAGTTTGCCAAATGTTTGTCAAATATGTGGTTTGCCAAATATTATCAACATTTTACATTTAGAAAAGGTCACAACACTTATTTACCTCTTCATTTAATATACCCTTATTTGAACCTAAATAAAATACTTTACTTTTTTCACATACCATTTAGAATGTATCCTTGATTGCAGAAGTATGTAACAACACCCTGATATGAGAAGTCATAGCCTCTGAATCTGCCATTATCTGGTGAGACTGGTTTCCCGCAGACAACTATCTCACACACCGGATCCATCCCTGTCCAGGTGCCTTCTGCAAGGCAAGTCCTCGCTGATTTCCCGAGGAGATGATACCCTGTATCGCATGTATAAGTCACTGAATTGTTAAAAGTGAGATCATCTCCGGATATGGTTCCGTGGGATATACCGGGTAGATCGTGACACCTGATTAGCTGGCAGGACGGGGTCATTGCAGACCACCAACCACTGGCATTGCAGCGCAGTTCCTGAACATCGCCATTTAGCTGGTAGCCCAAGTCACATCGGTAACGCACTTTGGTTCTGTAGGAATAGCTATCGCCCCGCACTACAGACTCGTTCACTGGAGTTTTGACAATGAATTTGGCATGTGGAACTTGAGGAAGTTGTGGGCATAAGACGGGGTAACATCTGGACGCGGTGCCACTCCATCGACCATTGGCCTGGCAAACACGCATGGCATTCCCAACGAGATAGAAACCCTCCTCGCACATGTACGTTGCCATGTCGTTCAGACTGTGCCCCGTTCTGATGAGCCTGCCATTGATGAAACTTCCTAGTCGCTCACACATCACCGTCTTACACACTGAGGTGTCGCCTTGCCAAGTCCCATCTAAGCCACACGTAAATGTACCTGATGCACCCTCCTCAAGGATGTAACCAACATGACATTGGATGTTCACATTGGTTTGGTAGTAGTATTCGGTTGATGGAGTTAAGTCTGCATTTGGAATCGCCGGTAGAGGTCCACATTCAAGTCTGTCACAATACGGTGGAATCCCACTCCACTGGCCATCTGCGCCACATGTCCGTGTGGCCCAGCCAATCATATTGAAGCCGACATGGCAATAGTATCTGATGACACTGCGGAATTCAAAGTCACTACCTTCCTGTTCACCGTTCAAGATCGTTTCTGGAGGTCCGCATGATATGGGCTTACACAACGGTACACTATCACTCCAAAGGCCGTTAGCTAGACACGCCAAAGAAGTCGTTCCTTCAAGCTGGTAACCTGCATCACACTTAAACGTCACACTTTCTCCGTAGTGGAACAAGTTACCAATGACAGTACCATGCATGATCGGTTGGATGTGTGGACAGCGTTTGGGAAGACACCCAAGATATTCTCCGACCCATATCAGATTTCCAGCGCACACTAATGAACCATTGCCGTGCATCTCGTACCCTTCTAGACACGAGTACCGGGCGACGCTTCCGAGCATTAGCCCAGTCAAAGTGTACCTCGCGAACGGAAACATAGGGGGTGGGCCACATGAAAGAGGGATGCACGTCGGACTGGTACCCGACCACGTACCATTCTGTTGGCATGTCCGTGTGTTGGTACCAACCAAATGATACCATTCCATGCAGTCGTATCTTATTCTTGCTCCGAGCGTATAGTTTTGCAGAGATGGCGTATATGAGGAGTGTAGCACAGTCTCTGGCTCGCTGCAGACTATCGGAAGGCATTGGGGGAGATGACTCCACGTCCCATCCGATCTGCAGGTGACAGTACCCTGGCCCCGAAGCCAGTATCCATCCTGACAACGGTAGATTAAGGATGTTTCGGTTGTTAAATGTGACCCCGACACTGGACTGTCAAGGTAGGAATTGGGGACATGAGGGATTTCTCCACAAAGGACAACTGCATGAAAAAAGACCAATAAAATATTTTTCATTTTATGTTGTTTCAATAAGGGGTGCGATTTGACAAAAGTAAAAAATCCTGAAAAATGGGTAGTGGGCTTGGGTCTCCCTTTGGTCTTGAGGACAAAGCCCTCTGAACCTCTTGAATGTTTAATTTTGGAGGATTGACAAACTCTCCATATCGCCACATATAAGAAACTAGAGGTTTGGACACAATGCATACTACTTATTTCTTTCCTTGATGGCTACTTCTCTTCTTTCAAGAAAATTTTGAGGCAAAGAGAGATTTGTAAAACATCCTGAAATCAGAAAAAATCCTGAGAAATCACTGGCCCGTTAAATGAATGTATCCAAGAAGTCTGCTTGTACGTATGGTCGTATTTAAAATGACACTATAACACATCTATGAAAATACAGTGATATGAAAATAACGTGATGATAACACCATGAAAAGTAACTCTGCCATGAAATTCACCTTACATATGTGGTTGAACGGTTGCCTGTTTATTTTTTATTATCATCAATGCCGATGTGATGAAATGTGCGGACTCACCCTCACACCTTGGCTGGTAAGAACTCCATTCACCAGTTTCCAAGCAATCACGTTCTGAAGGTCCAATCAGTGTGTACCCGTCATAGCAGACGTACCTCACCTGAGACCCAAAGGAGGTGACCGTACCTAGGATCTCGCCATTTTGGATGTCTCCCGGATACCAGCACTGCTTGGCTGCAGTTGAAGAGGATAGTAGATTAATTGTGACTGATTTCATAAAGATTAACAAGCATATACTATAAACAGATCACAGCAAAGACAGGATAAATCAACCGTGGTTGATGCTTAAATATTATTATTATGTAGCCACAGGCTCAATATTTATGCATCACTGACAGTAATATGATCTTATTGCGCCCAGTTATCTAGGCCAGTGTGCACATACGGGGTATTATTTTCAGTCCTCAGGACGGCAGCTGGCAGATGCCGCTCGAACCTCGTGAAATAGGGCCTGTCAGACTCGGTGGCATGCGACTGTGGCTTCCCAGAGCAGACCATGACCCACATCCTGGAGTGCGACCTGAACAACGAGCCATGCACAAAGAAGGACCTGGCCGAAGCGAATGAACAAGCGTGAATATGGCAACTGAGGTTTATCTTAAACTAGCACACCGGTTCCAGGCCCTGTCAAAAGTCTGCTCTGATTGTGACAACACTATCCCTTTATAAAAGTTACGTACGTTGACACCGAGGAGGGTCGTAAGGTAACCAATCACCCGACACCTGACACACCGCTTGACTGCTGGTATTGTTTCTCAGCTCAAAGCCAGACTCACAGCTGTAGGTGATGACGTTGAGCGGGGTGTGGCTCTGGTACCCGCTGTAGTCACCCCACTTGGGTGGATTTTGGGCGTAGCATCCTAAAGTGAAAGAGAGGGAGATATCCTGGTGAGTAACACCACAATTCCTTGTATGCGTATACTCGACCAGAAATCTGAATTACATACATGTAGATCACTGATAATGGCTCTTTTGCGTTACCATGGATTCAGAAGAAGCCAATTCAAGTGTTTTGGTAGTCTTGTGTTTGTATGTTTTTGATCCATCGCCGCACGCCACAGGAGGGCGCTATTTCTACACGAACCACTATCACACTCAAACCGCTATCAAACACAGTCTTGGGAAACTTGTTGAATCACCCCCCTGAAAACAGTGGGGAACCACTACGCATGTGTCAGTTTGATATGCTAGTGCGGCCCACATTTTTGGGAAACAATAAAATGGTTGTTTACAAGCGTGCGCACCAAAAATGTGGGCTGTGCTAGCATATCAAAGAAAATGGAAAGGAAATATCTCTCATTGTCTTTTGATTCAAGTCAATGCCAATTGAACCTGTTCCTTACACTAGCATCGATTTTTTTTCAGATCCGTACCCCTGCCGACCTTCATTATGAGTAAAATCTGTGAAAAATTTCAGAAAATGAGGGCCGCAAAACGCAATCTTTATGATCACGCAACGCACCATATACAACATACACACACACACGAACACACACAAACCGTTTTCTATTGCATGTACTACATGCATGAACCACCGAATGCTAGCGAAAAAACATAAAAAAAGAAAAGGTAAGAACGTCTTGATAACCAAGACTAGCCGAGTGCACTCTGTAAAGGTGATTTTTTTCCCGGCCGGACAAAAGACAGAGCGCAAGATTTCTTTTGGAAAAATATGAAAAAGCTGGAATTCTGGCAATAGCCAGAAAACTAGCATCCCTGTGATATTATTCTCACCCTCACAGAAGTAGTTTTTCAGTTGTTGGATCTCCCCATACATATCAAAGAGGATATCAGGCCAGGCTAAGATCACGTCTCCCATCAGCTGTACGGGTCTCTGGCACTCAAATACCAGGCTCAAGACTTCCTCGTTGGACAGAATGCGATTCCAGATATGCAGGAGCGTGATCTCACCAATGAAGGCTTCAGAGCTTGCAAAGTCACCCCCGATGGAGTCTTGCTCCTGGCCAACAACAAACACCCCTCCACCTGCAAAAAAAAATCATGAAGTTTAGGTAATTGCTATTGCTGTTTGAATGTTTTAAATAACTTTTGAAAAAATAAATAAATAAATAAAAAACACATAACAATGTTTTATGTAAAAACAAATAAAATGGTGTTAGGCCCCCCCAAAAAAGTCTCCGGTTTCTGGTCTCCGCACGCGTCGCCTCAGACCCACACGTCGGCATTTTTATTTATTTATTTTTATTTTTTTTAATTTTTTTTTATATTTATTTTTGTGTGTGTATTTTTGGGCTATGAAACGATGTCCAATTGCAGCCAAAATTGCTGGATTGATTGGAATTCTGCTGTGCTGTGTTTTAAACGATTATTTTCACATAGGGGTATGAACATTTGCCTGATTTGTGAGGCCCCTCTTAGCCACCATACTTTGTGTATGAAAAGAAAAAAAAAGATTACAACAAAAAAACAAAAAAAAGGCACGTCACTGCACCGATTTTGAAGCTGACCTATGACCAGAAACTAGCGACTTTTTTTTGGCATTATGTGTAGCCAATATATAGCAATAGATATATTACCCTTACACACCCTAATCCTACTCTTACCTGGACTTGAAATCAAGTCATAGAAATCAAGTCATATCGTGCACTGTGTCCGCGTCAGCTACCTTGATCCCAATGTATTACATACTTGGCATTGGCAGCAGTGAATCACCGTGAGTACGAGGGTGTGCAATCAATGCCGCACGTTGGGGGCGCTACACAATAGATACAGCTAATAATACAGACTTGATCTTTTACCTGGAATGACAGTCCCCGGAGCAAGTCCCTCCCCAAGATCAGCCACCCATCCATCCTTGTAGATAACCCACTGTCCGTTCTTGCTGGCCCATGTGACGGCAATATGGTGCCACACTCCATCATTTGCCGTCACGTCTGAAACATGACTGGAGTCATTTATGTAGAGAACAAAACTATGCAGGAATAAAACACATCAAAAATGTGGTTAAAATTTTAATCACAAATACTTGTTTTCAGTCCTTTGAAAAACCGAAAAGGGGTCTTAGATAGGTGACTGCAAAAACCAACTCTGACAATCTGGAAAAACACCATCTCTAAAACCACCAACCCTGCCTGTCAATCAATAAGCATGGATTGACAAATAGGTGCATTGTGCTGTACTCCTGCACTGATGTAGAAACATATTTCCTACTATTGTCTTGACACAAGCATGTCTGAATTTGCAATTTTGCTATCAAGGAAGGCAGGGACTTGATGTTTTATTTGTGTTTTGGGTTGTGGACTAAATTGAAAGAAGAAATTGAGATTGAAATAAAAATACGAATGTGGTCTGTTCACTTAGGCCCCAAAAAAGTCTCTGGTTTCTGGTCTCCATGCTCGTCACCTCAGAGCAACGCATCAGCTTTTTCAATTTTCTTTTTTTTGCTATGAAACAGTGTCCAATTGCAGCCAAAATTGCTGGATTGATGCCACGCTGTGTTTAAAACGACTTTTTCACACAGGGATATGAACGTTTGTCCGATTTGCGAGGCCTCTCTTGGCCACCATACTTTGTGTACGGGAAATTTGGTCTGGTTCCAGTAACCGCATGTACATGTATCACGTATTTCACCAGTTGGCAAAAAAAATAAAATAAAATACCTCCCCCCCCCAAAAAAGTGTGTTACCGCACTGATTTTGAAGCCAACCTATGACCACAAACCGGAGCCTTTTTGGGGGGCCTGAGGTATATATATATATATATATATATATATATATATTTAAATATATGGCCTCACCCACTATAGTCCATAAAAGTGAATGCGTTGCTGAGAGCAGTTCCATCTCCTCTCGCTGCTCCGTAGGAGAACGGTGAGCCGTAGTTGAAGGAGTCTGTGGTCCGCATCCAGAAAGAGGTGGTCACCTCTCTCATCTCTGGCAGGGCATCAGCCATGAGGATGTAGTCCGTTGTGCTGTAGTGCTCAAACAGCAGACTGAAATCCCATGGAAGTTCTGTATAATAAAAACAAATCCATTGTGTCAAATCCAGTTTAAAATTTACCAACCTACACTAAGATATACTAAGTACAACATAAGTAATGCTTACAAAACTACTTCTACACGTATGCTTATTCTCTTTGAATCAAGATACACATTACATGACTGCAAGGGTCAAAATGGGTCAAAATCGGTCAAAATCAGTCAAAATGTTGATATACTTGCCAAGGTATATCTAAATGCACCTCCAAACTGTCAAACCTTAAGTGTATTGTAAGTACATTTACAGGTCAAAATGAGATGACCGTTTTTTGACTGGTAAAAGAATTGTCTTGTATTGTTGACAGTGGCCAAAATGACAGTCAAAACCAGTCAAAACCAGTCAAAAACAAGCCAATCCCCACAAGCAAGAAACTAGAGGTTTGGACACAACACAGCTAGGCTACTTCATTCTTTCCTTGGTGGCAACTTCTCTTCTTTCAAAAAAAAATGTGAAGCAAAGGGAGATTTGTTAAAAATCCTGAAATCAGGAAAAATCCTGAGAAATCGCAGGCAAGACAGTACCAGTGTAAGACACTACTCACCTACTTCACACATTAGTCCGGTGTAACCATGAGGGCAGATGCATCGGTAGCCATTGACACTGTCGAGACAAGAGGCTCCGTGTAGACATGGTGATGAGAAACACTCGTCAACTTCCACCTGGCAGTGAATACCAACAAAGCCTGGCTTGCAAACACATCTGGATAAAATTAAAATTACATATATACAGACTTCAATTGAAGGTCATACCGAAGACCAAAAATGAAATCTCTGGTTTCTGGTCTCCCCATACACCACCTCAGACCTGTGCATCAGCATTTTTAATTATCTTTTTTTTGCTATGAAATGATGTCCAATTGCAGCCAATATGGACGGACCGATGCTGTGTTTTAAACGACTTTTTCACAAAAGGTATGAACATTTGCCCGATTTCTGTGGCCTCTCTTAGCCATCATACTTTGTGTGTGAGAAATTTGGTTCCAACTACATGTACATGTATCACTGGTTGGCTAAAAAAAAATTACCCCACCAAAAAAAATAAAAAAAGGACATCACTGCACCGATGTTGAAGCAGACCTTTGACCAGAAACCGAAGACTTTTTTGGGGGGGCCTTAGTACATTTGTATAACTGTATCCCCCAAAAATGTACATTTTGGACAGAATTATAACAGGCCGAGTGTCAAGGACAAATGCATTGATAGTACCTGTAACCTGCTATTTGATCTTGACATATGGCGCCATTCTGACATGGGTTACTATGGCACTCATCCTCCTCCATCTCGCAGAACATCCCAGAGAAACCCAGCCGGCAGTCACAAGTAAAGCTTGCAAGGCCGTCCACACAGCGGGCGTCATTGTAGCAGGGACGCGATAAACATTCGTCCACCTCCTCTTCACAGAATTCCCCTGTACGTGTGTTTACGAATGAATGAAACTATGCTTATAAATTAATTCTGTAGTCAAATTTCCCAAGCTGGTCTTATGAAGGTCGCTATCACACCAAATTCTACATTTTGAGATAAACGATATTGAAACTTTGTTTCCAGTAGTAGGTCGTAAGCAAACCGTGGCTTACTGCGCACACATCTGCTAGGAACAGATTCGCAACACTAAGAAAAAAATAATTACAACCAATTCATATATATATCAGAAGAAAGAACAAATTTCTTAAAATCAAATTTCTTCACAGCAAAAAGGTGGTAAGCAATCTGTGTGCACTTATGACCTTTAGTTAGCTATTGCTTTCCTTTTATGTTTTGTGTTCAATATAATAAGGCCAAAAAACGGTCTCCAGTTTCTGGTCAAATGTTGGTTTCAAAATCAATACGGTGACATTTATTTTGGTCATCTTTTTTAAAGTGATACACGTTAACATATTTACACAGTTATTGGAACCAGACCAAATTTCTCATACACAAAGTATGGTGGCTAAGAGAGGCCTCACAAATCGGGCAAACATTCATATCCCTATGTGAAAATGTTGTTTTAAACACAGCGCAGCAGAATTCCCATCGATCTAACAATTTGGGCTGCAAATGTGACATAGTTTCATTAGCAAAAATGAGGTGACGCGCGTGGAGACCAGATATTGGAGACTTTTTGTCTAGCCTAACCCAACTATATAGCGTGTTCTATGTTAATGTACTGGCACTATGAATAACTTTACCCTGAAAATGCCCTGAAAATCTGTTTTACCGTGAAATAAATAGTTCACAGCAATTTCATGACGACACAACACCGTGAAAACGCCATGAAATACTCTTGGAATTTCTTCGCAGTGAAAATGCCGTGAAAACGACATGAACTTCTTGTGGCAGGTTTTGAGGCAGCTCATTAATTCTCAAGATCGCCGTGAATTTGCCCTGAAATCACTGTGAACATTATTGCCAATATCTGAGAGGAAGAGACACCATGAAATTGCCGTGAAATCATGGTGAACTATTATTTCATGGCAAAACGGATTTTCAGGGTAAAGTTATTCATAGTGTGGGAATTGTGACTGGCGACCAACACCAGCTAGATGGAGGTGTATAATGTACGTGCATATTTGCAAAGTGGTCTTTAACCCTGATTTTGATTCTCATAAACCAAGATGGTTTCTCAATACTGAAGATATTATTATCAAATCAATCGTAAACTGATTATTTCTTTACCTGAATATCCCCTTGCACAGTCACACTGGTAGCTGGCTATTCTATCAATGCATGTTCCATTATTCTGGCAGGAGAATGGTCTACAATCATCAATATCAATGGAACATGTCTCCCCTGTAAAGTAGTAACAAAGAAATGCACACAAATTAACCTCATGCAAGAAGTCTTGCAAAGTGAAAATTTCATTTTAGAAAGAAAAAGAAATATTTAATGAAATGAGACGGTGCCCCCCCCCCCCCAATTTGTTTTCCCTTCTTTGTGTAAAATAGCAATGTTCCAATGAAAAAGAAAAATTTCGGAAATTGCTGATAAAATAGCAAAAAACACAGGTGACACATCTTTAAGGGAGGAGGGCTAAAGTCATGGTACAGCCAAGGCTTGGAGAAGCCTGGCCAGGCCAGGGCTTTGCCCAGGCCTACTGGCCTATATAATCCCCAGACTTGACTGACACCTCAGCTGTCTTTTGTTCACAATTGCAGCCATTATAATGAGCTCTACTTGGCTGGGCTAGGCCCTCCAAAAGCACAGGTTATGTTGATTGACAGGTACTGTTACAAAAGACAGATTAGGAGGCCAGGTAGCCTGGGCCTAGCCAGGATTCTCCGAGGATTGGCTGTACCACGACTTTGGCCCTCCTCCCTAAGTTGCAATGAACCACTGGGCATTAATTCATAGGTTTGTCTCTCAAAACATTTCCCCGATGTGACCAAACTGACAAACAATGGAAAAAGTCAGATATGTACTCACATCATTTCAATGTACAAAAAAAAAAAATTAATAAAAAGTAAAAAAAAAATATACCAGAGAATATATATAATGGAACTATTATTATATAAATAGTCAAAAATATTGTCAAGAATCAAATTTGACCTCTAAATCCTGGTGGGCAGTCACAAGTGAATCCATTCAGACGGTCCTGACAATTGCCGCCATTTTTACATGGGTAGGTTTCACACTCGTTGATCTCAGCATCACATGTTATTCCTGATTAAATAAAATGGAAAATTAAACAAAAAAATACCACCAGTGTACAAGATTTGTTCAGGTATTTGTATACCCGTTTTCATGTGTTTATCACTTGTGTATTTACAACATTAGCCATAATGTTGGGGTGGCTGAAGTCCACCTATCGCCGTGATCAGACTCTACTGCAGATGGCATACAAATCGTCATAAGAAAGTATCGATTTTTTTTAAAGCCATAATAATTATAAGACCAAAAAAGTCTCCGGTTTCTGGTCATCAGTCGGCTTCAAAATCGGTGCGGTGACATACTTTTTTTGCAAAGTATGGTGGCTAAGAGAGACCTCATAAATCGGGCAAACATGCATACCCCTATGTGAAAAAAGTCATTTAAAACACAGCACGGCAGAATTCCAATTGATCCAGAAATTTTGGCTGCAATTGGACATCGTTTCATAGCAAACAAAAAAAAGAAAATAAAAAATGCCGACACACAGCTCTGAGGCAACACATGCAGAGACCAGAACACGAGCTTTTTTTTTTACCTAACAATACATTTATTTTTTAGATGGCAACCATGTTTAAGAAATGATTTTCAAAGGGGGCCATCTGTTTTGCCTGAACTACCCTTATAATAATCCACTGTAGTTTTACTTTACTAAATCTAATAGTTTTAATCGGTGTAGTATGTTAATTTTGACGCTTGGTCATTACATCAGGATAATGACCGGTTTTTGGGCATGGCCACGGGCAATGAAGGACCTCACATTTGGCTCAGTCCTTTATCGACCGTGGCAAACATTTATTCCATTATTCATAAATGCCCAAGATAGTTTAGACAATCTGTTTGGACAAAACATAATCATGTGGGGGTGTATTAACAGATGGTATAGACTGGTTTATCAAAATCAGAACGGCGCGTATGTGCCAGCTGTTCACCAGCTGTTTTGTGTGGCACAACGCAGATTTCAACCAATCAGAGTGACGAAGATTGGCATCACGTGCCTGACTCATGTACTTTGGAAGTGTTTCCTGTGTCCCCAAAACGTGAATTTGCCCATTTCTATTCGAAAACGAAATCAATTATTTATGAATGGAAATAACAGTTTGATGCTTGGTCTTTACCACAGGTTAATGACCGATTTTGTGCATGGTCACGGGCGATAATGACTGAGCCAAGGGTGAGGACCTTATCGCCCGTGACCATCCCCAAAACCAGTTGTTAACCTACGGTAAAGATCGCAAGACAAACTTTTATTCCCTTATTATTTGTCTATGATATGAATAGATATGTCTACCTGTGTAACCTGGCTGACATATACACACAAAGCCTACAGATATAGCTTGGCATGTCGCTCCATTTGCACAAGGAACAGAGAAGCAATCATTGTACTGCACAATCTCCAATGAGCTGATGTTGAAGCCATCCAGGCTGGTTCCTGATGACAAAGCACAACAAATGAATAGAGAATTAGCTGTTGCAAACTGCTTACCAACCTTAATGCAAAATAATGGTTATTAGCCTTATGTTTCGAACCTAGCAGGTTCTTTCTCGAAGGCAAAATGGGACGGAATACAAACGTACATTCAAGCATAAACACAAGAGAGAGACCAATAGAGAGATTGCAAAATGATGTCACAAGCCCTCATCGAGGCCAAAAGTCTCACATATGCGCAACGATGGTATTACATGTATAAAAACAATGCCATAATGTCCAACAAGCTTTGATTAGCGCGAGTCTTTATGTAATGGGGGTGAGGGTGGATAATTACCCTTGGATTACCAGCTGAAAAGGAGAGGGTTAGAGTGGACAGCGGTTAGGATCGATGTTGGTACAGCACTGAGGAATGTTGACCACATCAACCCAGACCACTGAACCCTCATGGGGTCATTCCACTTTCAAGTAGGGGTTAAAAAGGCTTTAACACAAATATCTTGGAGAAACTGGGCTGTACTAACAAACTTTATAAGATAAAACAAATAAAAATTGAGGGGGGGGGAAACCGGAATTGGGTGGGTGAATCACAATAGCCTCATCAAGGGTCCTATTTACATTTATATACCCATATCTGTTGTTTTGACACAGTTTTCTAGAGGGCATGGCATTGATATAGGGCAATCATAAGTACGCACATTCTTTTCTTTACTTCCAGTTCAAAAGCTGGCATACCGTTGTGTGTATTTTATCCTAAATTCCTTGATTGTAACATTCACAAACTGATTATTGAGACAGAAATTGAATTTGTTATTAATAAGATTTTGAGTCTTTACAACACATTATGTTAAAAGTAAGTCCCAAGCTTTCTAATTTCTTGTGTAAATCCTGAAAGAAAAGGGTGGTCAATGCATTTCCAATCATATGGGCTTCTGATGATCATTGGAGCATGCACATGCGGAGTGGGTGTGGTTTATGTTGGAATTATGTCACATCCAACAGGATTAGGAGGATACACCGATTGCATAAAACGGGCAAACTCACCGATGCAATTCTCCCATGTGATGACAGCACTGTTGGGCGCCACACTCCCAGGGCACTTATAGCAGGAGGTCTTACTAATCCCCGGCTGGTAGTAGCCATCTGGGCATGGGACACAGGGAACAAGACCACTCCTGGATACATACCCAGGTTTGCATGGCTCTGTAAACAAAAGTTGATAATATAACAGAACGTGTATTAGCCGGATGTGATGAATATTAAATAATTGGGGCAAAATAACTAATTCTGTCTGCTTAACCAGTTCGCGTCGGAGGCCGTGTATACACACAATTTTTTTTTGCACCACGGATCGGAGAGCGTCTAAACACGCCATAGGAAACTCCGGAATATTTGTATGCATGCTCGGTTGAGCCACGCGTGTACGGTGACATGCTCGGAAGTGCCGGCCACCCGCTGTGGAAGCTTCCATTAACGTGTGTGTGGGAAAAAGAAACCCGCCACAGCTAGGGGCCCAGAAAAACTTGTTTATTCCCGACACGAACTGGTTAATAGCCATGTTTCTGCAACTTTCACCATGCAATCATTTTGTGAAATATTACAAATACCAAAAAAGGAGGATGCATACAATAGCATACAGAATCCTAGTCAAAACTGTTGTCACACATTTACACAAGAACAAGATAAGACACTCCACCCCCCCCAATATTTTTTCTGTAAATATTGCAAATGCTTTTTCACACTTTTCTCATGACTTTTTAATAGAGACTCCGAATTAAGCTGAATTTAAACATGTCCATTGATTAAATGTATATCTTGATTCAAAGAGAGTAAGCATACTCATAGAAGCAGTTTGGCTTACATTTACTAATGCTGTACCTTCCCTTCAATGTATATCTTGATTCAAAGAGAGTAAGCATACTCATAGAAGCAGTTTGGCCAACATTACCAATGCTGTACCTTCCCTTCAATGTATATCTTGATTCATAGAGAGTAAGCATACTCATAGAAGCAGTTTGGCCAACACTACCAATGTTGTACCTTCCCTTTTAAAACTGATTGAATTTTTAAGTTCAGTAATGTATCATGTCTTTCAAGCCTAATACGCCAATTAAGTTTACCACAGAGATTGAGCATAGACTCGATCCTGAAGGCGAGTAGAGTACTGATTGAAACGTCTATTATTACAACTCCTCTAAAAGCGATTGTTTAAACGGTGCTACTGCAAACCTTATTCCTACTAGACTTACACTATGAACAACTTCACCCTGAAAATACCCTGAAAATACCCTGAAAATCCGTTTTGCCTTGAAATAACGGTTCACCGTAATTTCATGGCACTCTCGAGAATTAATGAGCTGCCCCAAAACTGCCACAGGAAGTTCATGGCATTTTCACAGCGTTTTCATGGCGAAGGAATCCCAAGAGCATTTCATGGCATTTTCATGGTGTGTTAATTAATTGTCGTCATGAAATTGCCTTGAACTATTTATTTCACGGTGAAACAGATTTTCAGGGCATTTTTAGGGTAAAGTTATTCATAGTGTTATATGGTCATGAAATAAACAACCAACTTGAACACTCCGCATCCGAGATGGAACCTTTCTTGAGCGTTGAGGTGCCATCAGGGCACGGCGCACAGTCCATACTACCAGGGTGAGGCTGGTAGGATCCCTTGGGGCATGTTTCACACTGCTCCAAGCCTGTATCTGAGTAGCTGCCTGGACTGCATACCCCTGGAGGATGGCGAAAGATACAACAGCTCCCATTATATCACAAATATAAAAGCATCATTATATGACATTGGACATTTTGGACGGAAATTTGTCTATAAGTATTCTTTATTAACCCTAACCTTCCCAAATCCTCCAAAATCCTCTTTGCTAAAGTGAAGGATTTTGAAGGATTGAGGTTACATGCTACATGCTCTTTGCTAAAGTGAAGGATTTTGGAGGATTGAGGTTATTAGGCATACTTGCCTTTCCATGGTACATGTACATCCATGTTTGTTGTAGTGATTACAAGGTCAGTGCTTGGGTCAGTGGACACTGTTTATTGCTCCATGCATGCAGGGAGGGTCCCTGGTCATGTACATGTATCACAGATTAGAAACACATGTGTGCATACATGTCATGTGCTTGCTTTACTGAAGGATTTTGGAGGATTCAGGTTATGTGTAAGCAAATGGGCCTAGGGAGTGAGGAAGGATTCAGGTTATGTGTATTAAGCAAATGGGCCTAGGGAGTTAGGAAGGATTCTGGTTATGTGTATTAAGCAAATGGGCCTAGGGAGTTAGGGTTAAGCATAAGTGTCTTTCTTTTAAAAAAAAACAGGCTACTTAGGGAGGAGGGCCAAAGTCATGGTACAGCCAAGCCTTTGAGAAGCCCAGCCAGGCCCAGGCTTTGCCCAGGCCCAGAGGCCTATATAATCCCCTAGCTGAGCACAAAAGACCCTTTACTAATGAATAGATCTCAATTACATGTAGCTCTTATTGTTAACACAAACTTGACTGACACCCCAGCTGTCTTTTGTTCACAAATGAAGCCATTATAATGAGCTTTACTTGACTGGGCTAGGCCCTCCAGAACCCCAGGTTATGTTGATTGGCAGATACTGTATTACGCAGTGCTATACATGTAGAGCAAAAATTTAAAAAACAATTGTTTATCACCAGACACAAGAATTTCACCAATCTATAAAGGTACTATATTGTTACAGTATTAGGACTCACAAAAGACATATTAGGAGGCCAGGTAGCCTGGGCCTGGCCAGGCTTCTCAAAGGCTTGGCCAGGCTTCTCAAAGGCTTGGCTAGGCTTCTCAAAGGCTTGGCTAGGCTTCTCAAAGGCTTGGCTAGGCTTCTCAAAGGCTTGGCTATAGGCTTCTCAAAGGCTTGGCTAGGCTTCTCAAAGGCTTGGCTAGGCTTCTCAAAGGCTTGGCTAGGCTTCTCAAAGGCTTGGCTAGGCTTCTCAAAGGCTTGGCCAGGCTTCTCAAAGGCTTGGCCAGGCTTCTCAAAGGCTTGGCTAGGCTTCTCAAAGGCTTGGCTAGGCTTCTCAAAGGCTTGGCCAGGCTTCAAAGGGCAGGGCTTCCTCAAAGGCTTGGCCAGGCTTCAAGGCAGGCTCAGGCAGCTGGGCTCTCAGGAAGCAGCTGGGCTACTCAAAGGCTTGGCTGGGCTACTCAAAGGCTAGGCTTCTCAAAGGCATTGGGCTCTCAGGCTTGGCCAGGCTTCTCAAAGGCTTGGCTAGGCTTCTCAAAGGCAGCTGGCTACTCAAAGGCTTGGCCAGGCTTCTCAAAGGCAGCTGGGCTTCAAGGCAGGCTCACTACAGGGCTTCTCAAGGCAGCTGGCTTCTCAGGACAGGCTTCTCAAAGGCTCAATAGGCTTCTCAAAAGCAGCTGGGCTACTCAAGGCTTGGCTGGGCTTCTCAAAGGCAGCTGGGCTTCTCAAAGGCTTGGCCAGGCTTCTCAAAGGCTTGGCTAGGCTTCTCAAAGGCTTGGCCAGGCTTCTCAAAGGCTTGGCTAGGCTTCTCAAAGGCTTGGCTAGGCTTCTCAAAGGCTTGGCTAGGCTTCTCAAAGGCTTGGCTAGGCTTCTCAAAGGCTTGGCTGTACCACGACTTTGGACCTTCTCCCTTACTATTTGTTTGCATTTATACTACAGGTCCTTTTGTTGGTAAATAAGCGGTTTGCTTATTTCTTTATTAATTTTTTTATAAGGTACAGAACTAGAACACCTCCTTGTAACAGTTCAATTTTTGTTTAGTTTTTCTTAGTCTCACCACCAGAATTACTTGGTCTATTTTAATGATTCAAAATTGCTTTACTGATAACTTTTGACACTTGTTCAAAACTTTTTAAATAATTTTTTGTAGATATAAGACACTTAATATATCGATCTAGTTCATAAATTAAAAGTGATCCATTACAAAGAAAAAAAATTTCAACCTACTTTGCCTGCAGCGGGTCAGTTTGGTTTTAAATTTGGGATTGAAGTAAGTTGACGGATGTTGGGAAAAATAACAAAAAAACATTTTCCAAATTCTGTTAATTATACCTTTACAATCCTGTACAGTCTTGGCTCTTGTGGTGACTGTTGATGTACCAGTGGGACATGTTCTACACTGTAACTGGCCTGCCTGGTCTTGATAGGACCCCTGAGGGCAGCGTTCACACTCTTCCGTACCTTCATTGAAAAATGTACCGGCAGCACACTCTACTGTAGGTGGCATACAAATCGTCAACAGCAATTATCAATTTTTGTTTAAAGTCATAATAATTATAACAGTACATTTATTTTAAGATGGTAACCATGTTATTAAGAAATGATTTTCAAAAAAAGCCATCTGTTTTGCCTGATGAACTTCCCTTATAAAAATCCACTGTAGTTTTACTTTACTAAATCTATAGTTATTCTAAATCTATTTTTTTACTCAAATTAGTTTTACTCAAATCCATTTACTATAATAATTGTAGATATTGTAGTATAAATATATTATATTATAATATATTGGAGTAAATTTGAAGTAAAAATGAATAAAAATCCACAAATAGTGCAGTTATACTATAATAATACTGCAATTTTGTACAGTAAATTTTCTATAGTGAAACTGAAGTGGATTTTTGTAAGGGATAGAAACACCAGGTTAGGCCCCTATCCAGTTCGTAAGTGTGACATAATTCCAACATAAACCATGCCCACTTCACACGTGCTGTCTCCAATGATCATCAGAAGCCCATTGGAATGCATTGACCACCCTTTTCTTTAAGGATTTACGCAAGAAATCAGAAAGCTTGGGACTTGCATTTAACATACGTGTTGTAAAGACTCAAAAATCTTATTAACAAAGTAAATTTCTTCTTCAAGAATCGCTTTTGAATATTAAAATAAAGGTATTTAGGTTAAATTATACACAACGGCATGCCAGCTTTGGAACCGGAAGTAGCGGAAAGAACCGGAAGTAGCGGAAAGAACCGGAAGTAGCGGAAAGAACCGGAAGTAGCGGAAAGAACCGGAAGTAGCGGAAAGAACCGGAAGTAGCGGAAAGAACCGGAAGTAGCGGAAAGAACCGGAAGTAGCGGAAAGAATGTGCGTACTACCGATGCGTGCGCGTATTACGTATCAACTTACAAACAGGATTCTGATCAGTTACGATAAGAAACAGGGGGGTGATTGGGCAGTTTTGAAAAAATCCACGTAAATTTTGCTAGGGGTATTGGGGCCACTGTTGTGAACAGCACTGGGGTGAAATCTATAGTTCTGATTGTTTGTATTGCTTTCCTTTCACTGCGATTTGTGAAAATCCACAAATCTGGAAAAATCCGAACAAATCACACCCCTGAAGAAAGCATCTCAAAACTCAGAAAGTTCCTGTGCCATTTGGAACATTTCTTTCAGGAACACAGTGCGTTCCTGAAAGGAACCTTCAGTGTTCCCAATGGGACCAACAGTTATTCCAAGTGGGAACGTCTGATATTCCTAACGCGTGTACAAATTAAACGCCACACATTACCAACTTAGACCAGCCCTCCATACAAATTTCTGCCCGAGAGAAATTGTTTGGGTCATGGCACAACCCATTGGCGGATCCAGGGGGGGGGGGGCCTAAGGGGGCTGTAGCCCCCCCTAAAATCGTTTAAAAAATATTTAAAAAAAATAAAATTTAAAAAAAAGAAAAAAGAAAAAGAGAGAGAGAGAGGGGGAGGGGAGAACGCACTCCCATTCCCTCACTGTGCTTTGTTTTTCTCTCCCTTTGATTATTTCATTGTAATTTTTGTAGTACTGAAAAAAAAATTGTTTTTGATATTCAGCCCCCCCCCTAAAAAATGTTCTGGATCTGCCCATGCAACCCCTATAAGATTTGGCTCAAATCAAACTCACAGCACTGGCTGAATCCCAGTAAAACATTCCCCGGTCGGCACACAGGAATGGGTTGGGTTGGTATGATGATGACCGTGTTAGCATCCACCGCTGTTCCCATGCCAGCGGGAATGTTACCATCCGCTATGACTGTCTCCACGATTGAGTTTGACATACTGGAGAGGGAAGAGCGAAACTCATGGTAGGTGTCGTCGTCCACTGAGGTGGCATCCTCTGGAAGTTTGATTTTACCTTGAGGAATAATGGAAGGATTACAAGATGATGAGACACAATCTTATAGAGTTAAAGCTAGGTTCTAGGGTGACGTGCTTTTTTTTTTTTTTTTGTAATCTTTTTTTTTAAGTGACACATTTTAACATGTATACACGATTATTGGAACCAGGCCAAATTTCCCATATACAAAGTGTGGTGGCTAAGAGAGGCCTCACAAAAGTTGTTTAAAACACAGCGCGGCAGAATTCCTATCGATTTTGAAGGACAATTTTGGCTGCAATTGGAAATCGTTTCATAGCAAAAGAAAGAAAATAAAAATGCTTCTGCGCGGTGACACGCGGGTACCAGAAACGTTTTTGTCGTATCAGAATCATGAATGTTTGTATAAAAACCAACCTGTGAAAGTTTAAGCTTATTTTATTGTGTCGTTTACGAGAAAAAGTGAAAATGTACTCATACTTGTTTGTATTAATTCAAACTGGTTACCGCAAGTACAATTTTGGACCCTTCCCTTATGATCTTGGCTGGTGAGCTTGACTAGCTCTGAGGGGAGACGATCGAATTCTTACCTGTAATGTTCATCTCTACATGGACACTAGGCAACTTCTTCAATTTCTCGTAGTGCTCTCGGCTGAGGTCAACATCCCCTCGTAGCTGCTGCCGCTGGCCACGCAATGAGACACCAATGATCGACGTTGGGCTGGCGAACAAACTATCAACACCTTGCATAACAGAGAGCAATACTTGAAACTTTTAATCAAATTAAGCCATTTGTTCATACCACCAGAAGTCTATTACCTACATGAAGTGTGCCAGCCTGCTGTAATCCATACCACGGCATTGTATTCCAAAAGCGCATGCACAACAAACTTGGTTACAAGTTTTGCTACCCTTCCCGGCCTGCCGTGAGGCATCATGAGATTAGGCGCTTGATGCACGAAGCTAGTTCCAAGTACTAGACGCAATCTTAAACTAGATGCAGGCGAACCATTCTGTGTGGCGAACGCGCTTAACACTAAGGTCAGCACGAAACAGTTCTCTAACACGCCGAGTAAGTGTCCCAGACTGCACTGCTTCTTTTTGAGACCTTGCACGTCAGTTTGTGGAATAATACGTCATGAATGAGCCAAATCCATTGTTCTTGGAGTACCATACCATGGTCTAGGTTAGTACACGAGTGGCACACTTCATGTAGGTAATAGACTTCTGGTACTGTGCCGTGGACTAGGTTAGTACACGAGTGGCACACTTCATGTAAGTAATAGACTTCTAGTCTGGTGCTGTGCCGTGGACTAGGTTAGTACATGAGTGGCACACTTCATGTAGGTAATAGACTTCTGGCACTGTGCCGTGGACTAGGTTAGTACACGAGTGGCACACTTCATGTAAGTAACAGACTTCTGGTACTGTGCCGTGGACTAGGTTAGTACACGAGTGGCACACTTCATGTAAGTAACAGACTTCTGGTACTGTGCCGTGGACTAGGTTAGTGCACGAGTGGCACACTTCATGTAGGTAATAGACTTCTGATATCAAAATGTGTATATTAATTCGCACAATGCTTTTACTGGTATGGCCTTAATATAAAGTCAGACCTTAACAGATTTTTAAACAAAATTATATTGTTTAACAAAATTCTCTGTTTATTAGCAGCGCTATGAACCACGGCTCCAGATCTCCAGAGCAGTGCTCTAAGACTTTATTACCTTTAGGCCGACAATTGACTTTGACTCCAACAAACCGACAATCCACTGGTCCACTGCAGATGCTGCCAACCTAACAAAGAGAGAAATTGAGTTACTGCATTAGGCCAAAAAATCAAGTCTCCAGTTTCTAGTCATCGGTCGGCTTCAGGGAAATAATTTAGGGAACACCGGATTTTTAACATCAAATAGGTTTGAATTGTTCCATGAACCGGGATTTTCATTTGCAACCCCCTCTCTCTTTCAGTAGTCATGTCATGAAATGTGTAATCACTACATGCATCCTTTATCATCTGTTTCATTGTGCAGTTGTTTCTCATCAATTCTGTGAAACATTGTGTTTATCTGAAATAAATGATCTTGCTTTAACTGAGATTATTCCGGTGTTCCCTAAATTGTTTTGAGTAGTATATATGCGGGGACCAAATTTTCCGTATACAAAGTATAGTGGCTATAAAGAGAGGCCTCATAAATCAGGTAAACGTTCATACCCCGATGTGAAAAAGTTGTTTAAAGTACAGCACGGCAAAATTCCAATCGATCCAGCAATTTTGGCTGCAATCGGACATCGTTTCATAGCAAAAAAAGAAAATTAAAAATGCTGATGTGCGGGTCTGAGGCGACGCGCCCGGAGACCAGATACCAAAAACATTTTTTTGCCTTATTGTTAATAGTGTTAACAGTTCAAGAAAGATGAAAGTGGTCGATTCGCCACCAGTCTCACAAACTTGCCCACTAGACAAAATTTACATTTGAAGAAAACGGCATTTGAAGTTAGACTCTTTTGAAACCATATGTTTGTGTTAGCTTGTGAAAATGAAAATTGTACAAAAAACTTGGTTTGTGTTTTCATGAAGTGACGTACGGTTACGTATTTACTATGTAAAGTTTGTGTTACTCTGTGAAAACGCAACACCAGTGACGAATTGAACCTTGTAGAAATATTTAAAATTTGAATATTTTGATTTCATGTTTGACTAGACTTTTGTTTGTACCATATAAAGGAACCAATCAAGTTTTCTTCTCTTTCCAGACAAAACTGTACCTTATTTTCTTGAGATTTCCTGATGCTATCAGCCATCTGATTGGCTAGTTGTTGATCGCAGTGATCAACAGGAAATGCAAATCTCACCGGTTGGGTTGCATTATCTGGGTTCTCCTTTTCTACAAAAGTTATTACAAAAAATATGCAAATATTAAAATCATGTTCCTAAAGTTCATGACGTTCATAAATGTAAAGTAATTAGAAGATAAATTTTTATTGCTTATCCTAATTAAAACCACTTTTTCAAGGTTTTCCAGCTAAAAGCCAAAAAAAAATATAACTGATAGGCCTAACTGATATAACCCAATGAACATACTCTTAAAATCTCATGTTAGTTTTTGACACCAACTTGCGTGCTCTTTATAGATCAAATGCTCTTTATAGTCTTATGTTCTGAGCCTCTCCAATCCAAAAACTCGGTCACACCAGATGGGTAAAAGCAAAGTGCCTGACCTACATAACAACAGTAGTCATGCAAAAGTTTAATCTTATACTTAAATCCATACCATTTACTAGATTGACATACTAGATGGGTGTATTTAGAGAAAAGACAGGGGTCCCTGGAGGCAGAACAAAAGGTAGACACACCCACAGAGACAAGTGAACAGACTAACCAAATAGGCAGACTGACAGAATAACAAATAAATACTAGAAACTTGAATACTTGAACAATCCTCCCACGGTACAAGGTGGCTCGGACTCCATCGACCATCCGCCGAGCAGCTGTAGACTGGCTCCGGATCGATGGGGAATGCATACCCCTCATCGCACCCAAGCGAGCATTCAATTCCCCCATTGGATGTCAGGCAATCAGCTCGGCCACTCATTGGGTCATCTGGCATAATGCAAGCACTTTCTGTGGGTAAAGTAATCACTTGATTTAAAGCTGATGTCGGTATCAAACATCCCTTGAAATATTTCTGTCTGATGTGCTATCACGTTAGTATGATATAAATCAATTTATTTTTGCAAATTTCTGAACAATCTGAATCAGTGGCGTAAATCTATGTCGAAAGGTTTTTTGGGTTTTTTTGGAAATTTTTTTTTTTTAATTCGGCAGGCTCATATGGGGGGGGGGGGCTATGCCACTGACGCACAGTCAATCAGAATCCCAAGGCTATCATAAAGATGACACCCGAATGGACAAACAAACAAACAGAAAATAATATCTAAATATACCAAATTTCCCCCTTTATTGCACAAATTATTTGCTTATTAATATTTTTTTACCACATAAAAATTCTGGAGGATGATCCTATGGACCATTTCCCCCGCCCCACCCCCACGATAGGGGTATATATCTCCCATCTACCCCGGGATTTACGCCCATGATCTAAATGCATCTTCATTCCTTTGTTGTTTAACAACAATGAAATAAGCTGAAACTTTCACAGGTTGGTTTTTAAACATACATCTTGGTTCGTCTAAAGTATGGATGCATTTAAAGACATTTTACATGTATGGTGTTTCATATCCATAGTGTGACCTCAAAAAACTTAAAACCTCTATTTTTAACTCACGTTGAACGTTGACGGTGATGTGGCAACTCTTTGTGTTCCCCGTGTTGTCGCTTGCAACATACTCCACTTTAGTCATGCCCCAGGACATCGAGAGGCCCGGACTGTGGGAACGTGACACTGTCACCGGCTGCCCCGAGTTGTCAGAAAACTCTGGCTCCTCCCACGCGACTTGCGTATTGTGGTCTGTTGAGAGAACCACACCGGGTGATCGACAGCGCTCGATCACTGGGGGCTGGCTGTCTGCAAAGACAAGGAGAAAACATTATCTGGGAACCGCCTAATTTTTTTTTAAATATTTCGAAATTTACCAGATATATAGTTTCAGGATCTGAACTGCAACCTGATTTTATACTCATCTTTCTTTTATGTACTTGCTTGGAATTGATCACCCACATTTCCTACTAATTAATTCTGAGATACATTTAACATCATTGAGTCCACTCATCCTTGGTTGTTTGTTATTTTATCTTCTTTTACAATCAAATAAATTATTCAGAAAAGTGATGTTTTATCCAATCAACAGTAGCAAAGAACTATATTCTCATTCTCACTGAACAAGAGTCTGGTTTGTGGGGGAAAAATCTCTTAAGATAGACTGGGAGTCTGTGAACTGCCTAGAAGTTTCAAAATTTACTGTCATCACTGAATTTGGTTAATTCACTTAAAAGACTCACGGATGATTGGCGCACCTTTAATGAGTTATTTTCTTATATTCCTATTTATTTATGGTTTTCTTCTCACACAAAGTTAATGCATACTCAGTGCTACAGTCAAATATGGAGCTCTGGAAGTGTCATCTGACTTGTTGAGATCCTGAGATAATTTTTCTCAGGATGACAACATCCTAAAAGTAGTAAGTCGTCTTCCCAAGATTATTTATCTCGGGATGTTGACATCCTGAAAGCAGGATGTCATCATCCCGAGATAATTTATCTCGAGAAGATGACATCCTACATTTAGGATGTCAGGATGTCATCATCTCACATTGATGATGTCATCATCCTGAGATAAATTATCTCAGAATCTCAACAAGTCGGATGGCACTTCCAGAGCTCCGTAGTCAAACACAACATCCATCACTCACCCTCACAGATACCAATATTTACACATGGAAGAACAGAAGCAAGTACGGTAAAGTGTCTTGCTCATCAAGGACACAAGTACCATGGTTGCGACCAGGATTCAAACCCATTTTCTGACAACTCAGCCATCAGAACACAAGTCTGATGTGCTAGACTCCTCAGCCATGGCACCCCCATCTCCAAGTTCCTTATCTAGTAATCTAGTGTTTCTGAATTTTCTGTAGAATTCTTTGGGATTCTACAAGATAAGAGTAATCTTGCCACAGTAAGGGAATGTATATCATTCTCACCAATGACTGTGATGACGAAGCTACAGCTACCACTATTTCCAGCCCCGTCCATCGCAAAGTACGTGATGAAAGTCTCCCCAATCGTGAACAGCCATGGAGAGCGGACAGCCGGCGTGACGGTCACCATGGGAACCTCACCGGAGTTGTCCACAGTGAGGGGGTCGGCCCACGACACATTGGCAACATTGTCGTTGGGGTTTGCGTCCACGGTGATGTCATCTGGACACAGTATGTCAGGAGTTAACACATCTACAGATGTCAAATATCAATGGACAGAATCAATTATTCAATAATAATAAAATAACAGCAAACATTTATAATTTGAACTTAAACTTTCACAAGTTAGTTATCTTGATTCACAAAAGTTTTGCGTGTTCATCCTGGAACTTTGTAAAAAGATACGACTTTGTTGCACTGAGCAAAATCCATGTCTGCAACAAGGTCGTAACTATGATACGCAGCGGCGTAGCCAGGACTTTTTCAGTGCGGGGGGGGCCCCAGGGGGTATGGGTTTTTTCCCTTTTCTTTTTGTCTGCAACAAGGTCGTAACTATGATACGACCTTGTTGCACTGATGCAACATATTTATCATGAACTGTCACTTTTAAAAAAAGTTTTTAAAAAGTTTATTTCAATACAAATGTGTGTTGTGTAATGCACGTAAAAGAAACCTGGACACTTATCATGAAAGAGAAGGGGCTTGCCCCAGTGATTCTGGTATGGCAGCAAAATGTGCCGAAAATACTTTGTGATCTTTCAGGAAATGACAGTATCTATCTATCTACAAATCCTCTCTGCAAGGAATTTGTTGCTATTTACCCATGCAAACATTTGGCTGGTCTGCTTTGCGACTCCACAATCCCGATGCCGAGCATTGACGGGGTCTTTCCTCTTCATCCTCAAGCCGATACCCCGGATCACAGACAGTGCGGCATTCTGTCCCGTATGTCTGCCTCTCTGAGCTGCAAGTGTTCGGCTCCAGGGAGGCATGTGGAATGGACTCCAAACGTGGGCATGTCACAGCTATCACAATTAAAAGGCAATGGGGATTATTAGTCTGAAAAAACGCCCAAGATTTTTCACTATTAAAACGGCAATTTTCTCGTTCATTAAAACTTTGCTATTTTACTTGAAGATTGGGAAAACAAATGCTTTAAAATTACACATTTCTTTAAAAAAAAATCATGAGAAGCATGGTTTTACAGCAAATATGTACTGAAATGAGTTGATGGTGGGTTTCGTCATATATTAACTTTTTCACTTTTATACAGTGAAATATCCTGAGGACGATCAGAGCATACTGATCAAAACGTCGAGTTGTACCTCCAGTTCTTTTCAGAACTAATTATTACTCAATTGAGAATTTCACATGGTGTCACCGCAATTAGTCTTACCATGGGCCGATCCAGAACATTTTTTAGGGGGGGGGGGGCTGAGAATCAAAAACAATTATTTTTCAGTACTACAAAAATTACAATGAAATAATCAAAGGGAGAGAAAAACAAAGCACACTGTGGGAATGGGAGGGCGTTCTCTTCTCCCCTCCCCTCCCTCTCTCTCTCTCTCTCTCTCTTTCTCCCCTTAGCCCCCCCCCCCCCCGGATCCACCAAGGCTTACTTATCCTCCTCACCATGCAAAGCTACAAGTTTTACCTGTGAAATATCTTATTTGAAAGAATTTGTTTTTGTTTCTAAAAGGAAATTATCAATGTTCCAATGAAAACAAAACATCTGAAAATTGCTGGTAAATCATGGGATATACATCTCTAAGTAAATATCAATTATTCAACTTTCCCTCATTTTAAGAGAGGTGAGGTTATGTCATAAGGAAACAACAACAAAGGAACAGTATCGTCACAATCAGATTAGACTTTCAACAGTGCATGGAATCGGTGTCCTAGTTTAAAATGAACACAGTGACTGAAAATGACATGCTCATTTATGCAGCAGCAATGGTAATATGACCTTATAATGTGGGGTATTTTTTTCAGTGAGTTAAACTAAAACTAGCATTCAATGCCCTGTTGAGCGTGACCATATTGCCCCTTTAATTTTCATTATCTCAAGCTATTAGTTAAAATTTGTAAAAAGTATGTTTGTCCAAAAAAAAAAATCTAAGGTCCAGTGGGGCAAAACAAATGGTCCCCTCTTATGTTTACACGTGCAACAGGGCTGATGTTTTAGGTATAATTCACAAACTTTGTGACCAATACTTGGGTGATTTTGTCCACTAAAGAGGTGACTTTGCAAGGGCGACATTAGGAAGGCACAGCAGTAAAAACTAGGCTTGATTTTTTTCATCCATGGTATATCGTCAAACATGTATCGCGATTTTCGATAGTATCACGATTATTTTGTTCATTCACGCATGATTGCTTAAGAGCCAATAACCACAGGTATGTACCCCTCTCCAAGTGAGAGACACCTACAATCGTGCCAATCACGAGTACACCATGTCTAAAAAAAGCCTCTGTACGGCGGTTCAATTGAAGTAGTTTGCTTTTGTTTCTCACTTCTAAGAAGCTATATGGCATTAATCTACATTAAATATATTACCTCGACATGTACAGGGCAAGCCATCCCACAAAGCGATAGGCAGACATCTTCTCATTTTGGATCCCACCAGAACAAAACCCCTGTCACAGAGAGTGGTACACTCCGTGTCAAACACAAAGTATTCCTTGGTGCAGTGGATTATTCCATTTGGAATCTTCTGAAGGGGTTGGCACCTCTTCACTGTCATAAAATGGATACATAGGGAAAATTTTATGAAACAAACTGATGTAGGATTTGCTTACACGTTTCGTAAATTTGAAAACGTTCAGTGAATTTATTTTCATGTACAAGTGTAAAAGTGTACACATCCCAACCCTAATGAAAAATCCTTTTATTTAATAAATTGTTATTTTGTTTACTTATTTATTTATTTTTTTTGGGGGGGGGAGGGGAATTGGAACTCAAATTCAACTGCAGGAAATGATCACACAAAAAGTTTAAAATTGATACAAAGGGAAGATACAACCTGATTTCAAAATTGCCAAATCATTATCTGAAAGCTCACATGATTTTAAATAGAGAATTAGCTGTTGCAAGCTGTTTACCAACCTAAAGGACCTGTAGTATAAATGCAAAATAGCAGGTTCTTAAAGGCAAACATTTTTAAAGGCAAACATTTTTAAAGGCAAAAATATTTTCGGGGCCCTACGTTTTTAAAAATATTGCTCAATGCTCCTCCTTTTAAAAAAATTTCTGGCTATACGCCAGAACATCACTGGTTTTCTTCTTTCACATTTGAACTGTACTAATGGGAAGAATAACCCACCTTTACAAACCGCTGGCTCTCCGCTCCAGGTGCCGTTCTCAAAACACATCCTGATGGGTCTGCCAATCAGCTCATAACCAGAGAAGCAGCGTAGCGCACATGCACTGTGGACTATGTTACTGCAGTCCCCAGAGACAAAGAATCCATTTGTAGGCAGAGTTAAGGGAAGACACTTGACCACTGAGGAGAAAAAAAAATTGAAAAAATATGAGGAAACTTCAATTGAAAATATATTTCCAATGACCAGAGTTGCAGTAGTTGTATACTCATACTCAAGTACACTTTTTTGTACTCGTACTTGTACTCATTAAAAATGTACTTGACTACAACTATAGCATTGTAGTACTCAATCGTACTCATACTCAAGTACATTTTTCTGTATTCGTACTCTTACTCGTACGCATGAAAAAATACTTGACTACAAGTCTATCAATTCTATACCTTGCCTTTAAAGGGACAATATAAATCACGATCAACAGGGCATGGAATCGGAAACCTTGTTTTAGAACAACTCATTGACTGAAAATAATACCCCACATGATAAGGTTATATTACCGTTGCTGCTGCATAAATGAGCCAGTAATTTTCATTCACTGTGTTTATCTTAAACTAGGACACCGATTCCATATCCTGTTGAAAGTCTGCTCTGATCATGACGATATTGTCCCTTTAATAGGTAAAAGATACAACAAATACATAAAAACTTTTAAGGTAAATAAATGTATACAGTACCCCCTGTTTATATGATTCTGTCAGGATAATCATCATAGAAACATTATACACAGCAGGAATATACGTATTCCAGACACAATTTCATTTACAAATTTCAGCTGTGTAGTGTGCACTCTTCCAACGCAGTCACAGGTTACCATGGAAACCAAAATAAACAGCAGAACTGCTGAATCAATGCCCTTCACATATTATTGGTGGCCAGCTCAGTCAGCTAGAGGATCCCCAATTTCCAACAACTCAAGGACACATGGTATCCAATAACACCATAGTGTTGCTGTACCACCCCAGGAAATCATTAAAGCTATCAGACACACAGCGAGAGTCAGTACCATGCCAGATTTCCTCTGGCGTTGTGTGTGTATTTAATTGAGCCGTTACCTCAGCTGTGTGTAGTTTCAGTACGAAGGAGTGGTGTTTCTGTTTAAATTATATTTGTATGCTTTACCCAAATAAGAAAAATATTATAAAGTAATGCAAACTTGGATAATATTTACCTTTCAAATTTCTTTCATGATCACATTATATGGGAGGTTTGTGTTTACATTATTGGGCTGCTTGTCTGGTATGTGGAATGTTTGGACAAAATATTTGATTCACAAAAACAATGCTTTAATATTTAAAGGCCTCTGAAATGAAATTTTATGTTTGCATATTTAACCTGATGCATCTAAAAAGTTGAAAAAAGTCTCTGTTTTGACATAAAGTGAAGATTTAGGCCAAAGAAAAAAGTGTCCAGTTTCTGGTCATCGGTCGGCTTCAAAATCGGTGTGGTAACGCTTTTTTTTTTTTTTTTTTTTTTTGCCAACAGGGAAATACGTGATACATGTATACGCTGGGACCAAATTTCCCATACAAAGTATGATGGCTAAGAGAGGCATCACAAATCAGGCAAACGTTCATACCCCTATGTGAAAAAGTCATTTAAAACACAGCATGGCAGAATTACAATCGATCCAGCAATTTTGGCTGTAATTGGACATTGTTTCATAGCAACAAAAAAAAGAAATTTAAAAATGCCGACGCGCGGGTCTAAGGCGACGCGCGGGTCTAAGGCGACGCGCGCGCAGACCAGAATCCGAAGACTTTTTTTTGGCCTGAGGGGTACTGCAAAAAAATTTGCAAATGTGCAACATTATCTTTGACACATTAAAGGGGCAGTATCATCATGATGAGAGCAGACTTTCGACAGGGCATGGAATTAATGTTCTAGTTTAAGATTAACACAGTGACTGAAAATTAATAGCTGATTTATGCTGCAGCAACGGTAATATGACCTTATTAGCCTATGTGGAGTATTATGGTAGTCACCGAGTTAATCTAAAACTAGCATTCTGATTCCATGCCCTGTTGATCGATACTGCCCATTTAAGGGGCCATTTTGTGAGAACACAAAAGGAATTTTGTGTCAAAGCAGCACTAAAAGGATACTAACATGAGGAATTCAATCAATTATAAACAAACCGATCATGACGTTGCATGCTGATCCCATGAATAATGCACATTTTTCAATAGCATGAATGCCAAAAATTGCCTCCCCCCAAAAAAAAACCACCCACAAACTGGCAATTAAAAGGGAGCAAAGTGAAACAACATGGTTTAAGGTTTTCACAGAATTGGTTAATTGTTATATCTCTTGATTCAAGCAGGAACCGTCCCACAGTAGCAAGGCCATGAGCTGTGTACTAACTACCCTGTAGGATGAATGAGGCTCATGGTCATCTTAGCCAAACACCTCGGTGCACTTGGTAAACCGGAAGTATGCCCTGACATTGACCAAGGTCTCTCTGACTTAGGACAGACTGTCCATTCGATATTCCTGTCGAGAGTTTACTCGCAGATAACCATGTATTAAAGCATTTAGATGACAGGCCTGGTATTTCATTCTTGAAGGGGCAAGGCCACTTGTCCTAAGTATAGGGCACTTCTATTACAATATCAGAATGTCTATGAGAACATTTTAAAGATCAGAGCCAAGATCAGAGCCCAATTTCACAGATCTACTAAGCAGAAAATTTATCTGTTTAGCAAAATTTTACTGAGAACATGCCAGAGGCAATACACATTAGGTGACAATTTGGCTGGTATAATAATAATAATAATGTGTGGACTTATATAGCGCACGTATCCACCAACTGAGTGGTGCTCAAGGCGCATATTATTACCCCTGCTCATAAGGCTCATAAATCATTCCTGAAACCATCTCAGCTCCCTGGGGAGTATACAGCTCAATTGCTGCCATTACAGCACATATAGGGCTAATCAACCAACTCTGCCCTCACAGGTACCCATTTAACCCCTGGGTGGAGAGAAGCAATTATGGTTAAGTGTCTTGCTCAAGGACACAAGTGTCATGGCCGGGTTTCGAACCCACATTCTGCTACTAACACCAGAACTTGAGTCCGGTAAGCTAGACCGCTCGGCCACGACACTCCAATTGTTGAAAAGTGTAAATTTTTGCTGATCAGCAAATTTGTGCACTTTGCAGCTCATAGGGTGCCATGGCCGAGCGATTTAGTGCATCGGACTTGTGTTCTGATGGCCGAGTCTTCGGAATGTGGGTTCGAATCCTGGCTGCGAACGTGGTGCTTGTGTCCTTGAGCAAGACACTTAACTATAATTGATTCTCTTCACCCAGTATAAATGGGGACCTTTGAGGGCAGAGATCAGTGGCGGATTTAGGGGGGTGCGCAACGGGCGCGCGCCCCCCCTTATATTTGCTGAGTCAAAAAAAAAAATAATAATAATAAATACCTTGTATAGCATAGGCCCTTGCGCTACGCACTCGCATTTTTCAACTTTGAAATTAGCCCTCAAAGTTTGCGCCCCCCCTTTCTTAAAATCCTGGATCCGCCCCTGGAGATGGTAATTGTGTTTGATTAAGCTCATTGGCAGCATGAGCTGCATACAATGTACTCCCCAGGGAGTTGAGATGGTTCTAGGAATGATATAACTGGCCCGATGACAGGGGTAATAATGTTCATGAGCGTCAAACTTGGCGGATACCGGCGCAATATAAGTGTCCATTATTATTATTAAAATTGGCCCCTGGGTAACGGAGGCTCTGTAACCTGATGTTACAAAATGGTTGATTTTTTAAAGCCCTTTTCACACGCAGGGGCATAGCGAAGGTATTTTGCCAACTGACATCAGAATTGGGGGGTGGCGCAAATATTTTTTGTTGGTAAATTTTCCGACACAACACTAATATGACCCCAACGTGGACACTCTGTAACAAACAAACAACAAGACAAATCTTAGAAACACAATACATTTGCAGTTAGCAAACCCATAGCTCTATAGCTTTGGCGACTGAAAATTTATTCTGGACCAAAAACCCTTGTTCTAGTCTTTAATGCTTCATTTGCCGACTGAGGTTTTAAATGCCAACTCGCTACGGCCATGTTCACACGACCAAAAAAAAATGCAAACATTCCTTGAGACAAATTTAATCTTACCATCCCACCATCTTACCATAAATTTAATCTTACCATCCCACGTGTGACCGCTTTTTGCAAGCTTTCACACGAAAAAAAGTAACAAAATTTTTTTTTTAAATGTTCCACGAGAGTACATACATATTATCGTGGATTTGCATTTAGATATACTCACTCCGACAGACAGGATCCCCGGCTTTTTCCTTGTATCCACTCCTACAAGTACAGTCCACCAGATTGATGCTTCCTGGTTTGCTGGTGTGGTTTGGGTCAGGGCAGGACTTACAGGTACTGATGCCTCCTGGGATTGCTAGGGGCTTATACGTACCTGCTGGACATACTGTTGAACAAGACAATATTGAATTGAACTGAATTAGATGAACATAATTTACAATCTGTACAGCAGAAATGCAGCGGCAGCACCAGACCTGTTAAACTGGGGGGGAAAGAGGGGGGAGCGCTTAAATTTAAGGGGGTCAAACATTAATCTTTAATGTAATTTTGTACTACTGAAAAAGCATTGACTTACCATCGAGGAAAAAATTGGGGGGGGCAAAGAAAGTAACCGGGGAAAATTTTTCCCCCCCCTTGCCCCCCCATAGCGCCGCCACTGCAGAAATGCCAGACAAGTATCCAAAAACAACACGAATTTTATTTATTAACCCTCCTACTATAGCTGCACTTTAGTGGCAAGTAGCTATAGAGGTCAAAATCGGTCAACTGCCCGTTTGACTGTTAACCCAATTGTGCACACAGGGGCATTTTTGACTGGTTTTTACTGTCATTTTGACTACCCTGAACAATACCAGACAATGCTTTTACCAGTCAAAAACGGTCGACTCATTTTGACCTGTAAATGTACTTACTACACGTGAGGTTTGACAGTGTTTGACTTTTAAGTGCACTAGATATACCTTGGCAAGTATATCAACATTTTGACTGATTTTGACCCTTGTAGTAGAAGGAGGGTTAATGTACTTACTACACGTAAGGTTTGACAGTGTTTGACTTTTAAGTGCACTAGATATACCTTGGCAAGTATATCAACATTTGACTGATTTTGACCCTTGCAGTGACAGGAGGGTTAATGATAGGAGGGTTTATGAAGTGCTCCTTCTGTGATGTAAAAAAGCTAACTATAACTTTTTAAATAAAGAAAATAGCACAGGCAATAGATCTCTGAGAACAGAATAATTTTAAAAGGCATCTCTGAAACAAGGATATAAAATAAAATAAAAAAAATAATAAAAAAATTATTTGTTGATGAAATTCTTGCGTCGGGTGATAAGCAATTGATTTAATTTTGCCCTACACCGACGTGTGTATAGCACTGCCATACTCAGTGCTTTCTTATATAGGATTCTAGCTAGTCAATCATCATCGAGCAAGCTCGGTGGTCGAGAGGTTAAGATGTCTGCACTAGTAAGCAGGAGGTCGTGGGTTCGAATCCCACCCGATTCGCCTGTGAAGTTTTTCACAGACTCTCGGAAAGTACTAATTATGCAGTGCTATACACATGCCAATGTAGGACAAAATTAAATCAACTTATTATTTTCTTAAAAGTTACAAGACACAGTTTTAAAATCATCCGATCAGCTACATTGAAAAGGTTAAAACTGAAATCACAATGACTTGACCCGTTCAAACGATCCTTAGCTTCAAACAACACTGCTAATATTATGAACTCCCACCCCCAGCTGCCCACACACCATCAGATGCACATTATGTATACTTACGATGGCATCCATCTACCACTCCGCTGCCATGGTAACCTTGCGGACATATACACTCATACTGGCCAGTGGTAGTCCCACATCGGCAGGTCGCAGCTGGATGACAACAGTACCCACCCTGGGGGCAGAGTGACGAACAACGAGTCACAGTCTCAGGTATAAACTCTCCAAGATGAAGATCTTGGCATTGAAGAAAAGAAAACATCAATTTAATGTTTCAATTTTGATACTTTTATTTCAATGCTGTCATTAACCCTAACCACCCCAAATCCATCAAAATCCTCCAAGGGGCACTTTTTTGGGGGGAAAATCACCACTGTTGGAAACTGGTACTTTCACAATCACCAACAAGAAAAACAACTATTCTAACAAAATGCTGGAATAAAGTTTGTTTATTCAATCCACTACACCAATACAATTAACCCTCCTACTATTGATGCACTTTAGTGGAAAGTTGCTATAGAGGTCAAAATCAGTCAACTGCCTGTTTTGACTGTTGACCCAAATGTGCACACAGGGGCATTTTTGACTGGTTTTTACTGTCATTTTGACCACCCTGACCAATACCAGACAATGCTTTTACCAGTCAAAAACGGTCGACTCATTTTGACCTGTAAATGTACTTACTACACGTAAGGTTTGACAGTGTTCGACTTTTAAGTGCACTAGATATACCTTGGGAAGTATTTCAACATTTTGACTGATTTTGACCCTTAAGAAGTAATTGACATAAAGGGGAAATAAGATGCTGTCATTAACCCTAACCACCCCAAATCCATCAAAATCCTCCAAGGGGCACTTTTTTGGAAAAAAATTCACCACTGTTGGAAACTGGTACTTTCACAATCACCAACAAGAAAAACAACATTTCTAACAAAATACTGGAATAAAGTTTGTTTATTCAATCCACTACACCAATACAATTAAAAGAAGTAATTGACATAAAGGGGAAAAAAGAAACGATTAATGTGAGGGTTCTTTCCGTCAGAAAGAAAAGTCATACTTTAGTATCCTGCTTTAGGATGTTACTATTTCTGGATATGAATCTGGATTATTACTTAAAGGGTCAATATCATCATGATCAACTGGGCATGGAATCTGAGTGCTACTTTTACTGCCACAATACTCCACATGATAATGACATATTAATGTTCCTGCTGCATAAATGAGCCAGTAATTTTCAGTCACTGTATTCATCTTAAACTAGGTCACTGATTCCATGCCCTGTTGAAAGTCTGCTCTGATCGTGATTATATTGTCCCTTTAATTTTTAAAACGGATACCCACATCACATGAGACCAATGACTGACTGGTTGTTAAGAGTTGAAGTGCATGTTGCTGTATAATAATTAGTAGTTGTTGATGTCTAGTAGGATGTGGTGTAACCTATTTGTCATTGTCCATGGGAAAACCAACCGTTGGCATATGTTGTATAAATAAATGTATATTACATTTCACGGACATGCTTGAAGACTAGCTTCATGGAGTTCAGGCAAAATGAGGGGGCTCAATGGTATATGCCAGCAAGCCCCCCTACCCCAACCCCAACCACTTGCTTATGGCGAAAACACTTAGTATGATCATAGAGAAAGCATTTTCTATGGTATGATGTACAAGTGCACATGTGCATGCACATATGAAAAAATTACAGGCACTAGGCATTGAATCGGTGTCCTAGTTTAAGATGAACACAGTGACTGAACATTACTGACTCATTTATGCAGCAACAACAGTAATATGACCTTATCAAGTTATCATGTGGGAAATTATTTTCAGTCACTTAATTAATCTATGTGTAAAACTAGCACTCCAATTCCATGCCCTGTTGATCATGACGATACTGCCCCTTTAATCTACTTTTTCTGGGGTTACAAATTGGAAACAATTAGGATGGGAGTGCTGAGGTTTACTTTTCCATTATGGGGTAAGAGTAATGTTTACAAGTGATCTAGCATTAAAGGGGCATTATCGTCATGATCAGAGCAGACTTCCAACAGGGCATGGAATCAGTGTTCTATTTTAAGATTAGCATAGTGAATGAAAATTACTGGCTCATTTATGCTGCAGCAGCAGTAATAGGACCTTATCAAGTGGGGTATTGCAGTCACCAAGTTAATCTAAAACTAGCACTCTGATTCCATGCCCTGTTGATCGTGACATATGTTTATGGCGTAAACCAAGGACCTCCTACTGTTCCTTTCTTTTGTTCACTTTGATGTTAGATAACTTTTTAGGCATCTCCCATTTGATTCATACACATTTTTTCAAACGAGGACATCTGCAAACAATAACCACCAACCGAGGACCCATTGTTCCTTTTGTTATAAGTCCTCGGTTTACATCATAAACAAATCCAAGCACAGGTGTTTTATTTTGTTTTGAATGGACTGTAATGTACTGTCTGTCTCTGCACACCAAGGTCAATGTATCAAGAAGACAGGAACTAGGTGAGCATTTAGGAAGGATGGTGACAATTATTTGGGAAAGGATATACTGGTATATACAAAACGGTCAGACATACTACCGGATCTGTCTGTGTGTCAAACGATTAATATAAAAATAGTGCATGAATGTTGGACTAGTAAAAGTAATCGTTATGTACCATACACTGTACATATAAAATATTGTACAGGGGCGTATCCAAAGGCAGGGCAGAGGGGGGGGGTTTAACCCCCCACTTGTTGGTAAAATAGTTTCTGTCTGTAAATTCACAAACTTGTTGGTATTTCTGATTGACATAATTTTTTGGTTCATTTGAGTTTTGTGTCAGTAAATTTACCCTCAAATTTGTTTTGCCCCCCCCCCCCCCCGGCCCCCCCAGCACTCTGAAAATCTTAGCTATGCCACTAATGAGTAATGTTGTACATGTAGTAACATGCACATTGGAAAGATGATCAACGCTATTTCGAGGGAAGGTACAAGATTGGTAACTATTACGTCCCAGCTATGATATTGGCCCAAATATAGCTCGGCCTGCTCCAAATAGTGTTGCTGGCCGGGCATACACAGCACTACAGCAATACAACACTAGGGCCTACATAATTTTGCAAAGCAATATAAATCAGTGTACAACTTTTAAGTTCAGCGGCCTCACAAACTTATACTCATTCGAAAGCTTTCCGAAAAACAAAACAACGCAACTTTATTTTTAGGGTCGTAAGGACCCATCAATGCTAATTAACGTCAACAGTCCAGCCGTCCACGAAAATTCGGTATGTGAGGGCATACAACATTCGGAAATTGCCGTTGGCGCTGTTCTTAATCTTACTATATCGTCCATGTACGTAATTCGCCACACTCGTGAAATGACGCACTTACCTTTGGCTTAGCATTTCTCGGAAAACTTACAAAACTATGGCGTAGGCCTATTACTGGTTGCATAAACTTATCTAAGTCATACTTGTTACAAAAATAAAAAATCACAGTGAAATTGTATGATTTACTGGAAAGTTAGTGCTTGTGAAAGTGGAAAAAGTTGTTTAACCACTGATTTTACTAGATACAAATAGTAAGGGATTTACATGACCTCAATTTTTTTTCACGAACATCTGTGATTTTATTGTTCTATGCCGTCAACGAGCTATTGTCTATGGAAACCAAAAGATATGAATGCTTTGCATTTGCAATGATTTTTTAAAGAAATACTGATCCTCAAAATGGACACATTCCTTATAGAAGAAGCGAACGAAGACTACTTAATTCGTTGGTGTTTATTTCGTCGGCAGTAGAAAATTACTGAGAAAATGAAACATTAATATCATGGTTATGAAAAGAAATATTTATTTGACAAAATGTTAACATAGTTTTTACACATTTCAAAGTTTTAAAGTACTTTTTGCAAAAGTTTTAACCACCTTCCATTTTATTGGTCTTTCAAGAATATTGATTAAAAGTTTTGAGAGCTTCTCCAAATTATACCATTTTATTTAAACAATCTAGAACAATATTTTAATTTTCAAGATTAAAAACAATTTTACAACCATCTGGAATAGGATGAAACATGATTCAACTGTTTTTCTTCTTGGGTACATTTTCTGTGCCCCCATCAACTTTAACAATTTGGGGTGAGTCATTATACCAACATCAATTTTTTGATGACCACAATTCTGTGCGTCTCAAAAAACGGCGCTCAAGACGTCCACGCATATGATCATGCATTGAAATTCAACATTTTACAAGAGAATCCTTCACTGAAACAAACTGAAACACCAAACTGCTAATTTCATTTGTAAGTTACTGTCCAGTTGATTACAAAACCTTAGGTGCGTCATTTAGGGTAAATTGAGGATAGATGAAAACAAAGGCATAACTCACGAACTTTCATACTATTAAATGAGCCATTATTGATCTAACCAACGTTCATTAGCTAGGGCTTTATACTCGATACTTTCTGAGATGCAGTCGGATTTTTCTTACCTTCGTGAAGAGCCCTCCTTGCAAGGGATTCAAACTCTTCAAAACTGTCCAGTATGTAGCAGTGATGAAGTTTCGGCTCCGATGCCATCGCCTGCAACTCCTTCACATTGCCGTTTTTGATCCCAAACGTGAATATTTCGACACCGTTTTGAACAAGGTTATGGGCTATTGGACGGGGGTCGCCACCGTTAGAATACCCGTCGGTGATGAGGAACACAGCCTTGGTTGCATGGGGGCGGGCCCACCGCGAGGATAAAACTTTCTGCATGTGAGGAAATTCAATCCAGTTTTAATTTTCGAATCTAGTAAACTTTCACAGGATTTGGGATGATGTGACAGACCGATCAGCTCAAGATGTACATGTAGGCCTATACTTGTCTATCATACTACTACGTGGTTTACAAATGTAGGGCCTACCTCTGAGATTATCAAAATATATCACGAGGTACCGTGACTGTTCCAATTCAAGAGGCGAAGAAGATAATGAAGGCCTACAATGACGATGTGTCGTTTATTTGTGTACAAACATGTACGCCCTAAATGATGTGAGTGCTGTACACGAAAGTACGGGAAACAAAAGTTGTAATTTTTTCAAAGCTTAAACTTACAATAGTTGAATTATTCATTTCCTTAAAATAAGATGACGCAAAATTAAGCAATTATACAACATAACTAAAATATTAAAATAGTTGCCTTGAAATCTTTGGTTTAAGCGAACACAATGAAAATGATATTTAAAATAATACAAATTCAAGGCAATACATTAATCGTCGAGTACGAGAAGGGCGAAAACCCTTTTTCGTGGGAAAAATTTAATGTCAATAAAGATACAGACCCTATTATGACTTGTAAAGGTTTCAGATCTTAACTTTAAGTTAACGAGACAATATTGAAAACCGAAAAATAAACTGCAAACAGAAAAATTCGATGGGCAAACACGAACTTCACATTCATCCCAAAGCCAAGGCGTATAATTATATTGAGGAATGACATTTCCACTGTTCTTAAAGCGGTAGCAACCTCAGACGGAAATATTACGAGGGATGTCTGATGATACCACCATCAACATTAAGATTTATGTACAACTGTGATCATTTATGGGTTTTTAAGATAACCAAAAGTTTATATACTAGTGTTGTAAAAAAAACACGGATATCCTAAGATCTACGTACCTTAGGATCAGGGTTCACTTGAAGTCATGTACGTTTATATAAATTATTTTTGTTTACGAGGCGATGATGGGCCAAAGTGAAGTTATAGAATTTGTAAATATCTCAGTAATACCCCGGTATTATTTATAGCTCAAGCCACGTGTATTTAATGTAGCCTACTGTAGAGCAGATATTCAAAATACTTCACACTAAGGGGTACGTCACTGTCAACAAATGTGATAGCCTTTGAACTTGTTTACAAACAAACCAAGCATTGTATTAAACATTCGTGACAATATGTCATGTCATTTATTTGTTTTTATTCAAGGGCAGGATATAGCCATTTGTATAACAATAATATATTATTTGGTGTAAGGTGGGATCGATATATCAAAACGAGCGGAAAGTTATTCTGTTAAGTAAAAAGTAAAAAACTACTGATGCTACATGCACATTACAATGATATACCATCCACTGTGTCGGGTGTAATGCATCCCTAGTACGAAATTGTGAACACTTTTTGTAAAACTTTTCCTCGAACTTTTTGGACCAATTCACTGGACACTTTTGCAGTTTGATCCTTACACATTAAACAATCCCTTCCACCAGCGGATCCCCAGACTTTTTCAAAAACTGCCCCCAGTCAAAAAGGCAAAGAAATATGCGTCATGAGCCAGAATACTTCGCAAACTTGGTCCTGTAGACGCTCATATTGCGTCAGAGTGTGTAGAATCCAATTTCCAGGGTCCTTTAGCGGGCCCGGGACCACCCCTCCAGCACCCCCCCCCCCCCACGAAGATTTTGTTCTACATCCACCATTGCTTAGTCCTGCTGGTACACGTTCAAATGAAAGTACAGCACCGGAATTTTCACGAATAAATCATATGATATAGAATATTATTTTTCGCAATGACCCTTAGAAAAAAATTGTTAAATTATGCGCTACAAAAGTTGGTGTAAAGTCATGATCGTTTGTTTTTATTCTTGGTAACAGAAATGATTTACTCAGGGTTTGCTAATACAATACCTGAAACACTGGAAATCCATGTAATTACCCGTGCCATCTGTGCGGTGGCGGATCCATGAGGTCAAAGGTGTGCCCCCTTGTTTGGGTATTGCGCCCCCCCTCCCCCTTTGGCTGAGTGACCCCCCTTTTCTGCGACCCTTGATCCGCCTTTGAATCTGTAAGTGAAACCCTGGCTTAACTACAGGGCTAATCCCAATTGCCTATACTTTTTTCAAGAGAGTAAACAATGTTACGTAAGTTTTATTGTAAGACGTTTCTCCTGAAGACGATCTGAGCATACTGATCGAAACATCGAGTTGTAACTTCCAATTCTTTTCAGAACTAATTACGACTCACACGGGGTCAACGGAAACAGTCTTAACTTAAGTTTTATTGTACTTTTTCGGATGGCCCTGAACTAAGGCAAAAAAAAAAAAAAAAAAAAACAAGTCTCCGGTTTCTGCGCGCGTCGCCTCAAACCCGCTCGTCGGCATTTTTAATTTTCTTTTCTTTTTTGCTATGAAACAATGTCCAATTGCAGCCAAAATTTATGGATCGATTGGAATTCTGCCGTGCTGTGCTTTAAACGACTTTTTCACACAGGGGTATGAACATTTGTCCGATTCATGAGGCCTCTCTTAGCCACCATAGTTCTGTCATTTTGTTCATATTATTTTTTTTTAAATAGTAATAATAAAAACATTAAAAAATTAAAATAAAAAAATAAATAAAAATAAATAAAAATAAAAAACATTATATCACTTCTTGTTTAAATGCAAATATTCTGTTACAATTCTGGTTAGTAAGTTCTTATGCAGAATATAATTTTCATATCTCCAAGGATTAAATTGACCTTCATCTATTATCTCAATTATTATTCTTTTTTTCAAAACTCACCTCTGCTAATACGAAAGCGCCGCGAGTGAACGTCCCCCCTCCAACGTAAGTTATACCTGGCAGTTCTGAACCTAATAAGGTGCACTTATGCTTCGTTACATTCGGCTCACTCAAGTGGTCAATGTTGACCACAACACGGTGGCGTGATGCGAACGTGATGATCGCCACTCGTGTGGCCCATTCGGCCACCTCGAAGCCAGCCAGAAGCTTCCTGACGAATTTCAGCTCGTTGAAAAAGTCCATGATCCCGACGCTGGACGAGCTGTCCACGAGAAAGACTAGGTCTACTTGGCCATTGGCCGTGTTCCGGAGCTTCTCCACGTAATCCTTGAGGACCTCAGCACTGGACATGTTTGAGCAGCCTGCCCTAGCCTCGGCATAAGACAACCTCAAATAATCATGAACATCCAACATCTCCTGTGCCTCAGCAACATTTGGTCTATCTATTAACACCTTGTCTGTCGCCCGCACCTCTCTATTTGAATATTTCAGATTTTGGATAGAATCCGTTTGGCCAAGTGTAAATGTTTCTAAAAATGGTGCATCTGCATCGTCCAAACTTTCGTCTGTATTTGTGTGAATAGACATCGAATGACTGTACGGTAAACATAAACACAACATTATAAAAGGCAACATGATTGCAACCGAGCGCATGTATCTCTTCCTGCCGAGCCGCCGAGAGGCAGCCACTGCGCCAACCATGTCGAACTCAGTTAAAAATATGACTCCGTGCAGAGATATGACATCTTGGCCCTGGTGTCCATAAACAATATCCAGTAATGTAGAAAGAGGCTGCCAGTTTTAATCAACTATAGTGGCCAAGCAAAGTGTTTTGTACGAAGACAGAACACCCCACGATAGCTTCTCGTTACTGTCCGATTGCTTTTGTTCTAGCCAGAACGCTGACAATTGTCAGACTGCTATCACTGCGACAAAGTTAAGAGTGCCATTCACAGCTTTGACAGACACATCATAATTCAGTCAAAATGAATGGAATGTGTCGGCTGGTCGTACACACAGCTAGGATTATAAATTCTTCGTACTCCTCAACTATAGTATGCAAAACACTTTTACATAAGCTGACCGGTACTCGTCTGAAGCCAGCTGTCACCCGTCTGTGTGCCATCATGCGCTATTCATGTCGTGTTGATCCATTCCTAACCATGCTGCTTGTCACTCAGAGATTACACAACCGCACCGTTGAGAAAAAGCCACGTTGACCTGTTGTACTTCAGAAAGTTCATGTTGCGTACAGAGTACTGAAGGAGAACTCGCGTGCGCAGATGTTCCATCCTGACAGACATTTACATGGGAAATGGCCTCGCTGTCTTGCCATCATCAGGTCATCAAGATACACAATAAGGAAACAAGTTTTCCTGCCGTTGGCCAGGTTATATCCACATTCTTCAGCATATACTGTTAAATCCGGTTTCTAATCAACTTCCTATTTTATCATTAAAGGAATATTCTTCACATAAAATTCGCCACGGTCAAAGATCTTGAGTTTCCTATATACGGCATGACTATTTTGTATTTTCCGCAACAACGGAAGGCCCCCACTTGTAAAGGCCTTTTGTTGTCGCGCGCTGTTGTCATTTACGACCCAATGTAACCCTTTAGTGAGCCCATGCAACTTGCCTTCATTTGCCCTTTTAGTATTATGATGTTATCAGGCAATGGACTAAACTTTAAATGAATACTGATCAATGTGACTGATGACGTAGCAAATCAGATAACAGCATGCAGAGTGAGTGGCTAGTAGCTCGGACAGAAAGATTTCACTTATTGGAAAAATAAAAGAGAAGAGAAAATGAAACATAAAGTGTTGTTTCAAGCGGTGTTTGAGTTGAAAAAGGCAGTGGAAATAACCTCCCCCGGGCATGCATGCAAACACTGAGAGCAAAGATATAATTGGCACACCTAACCCCCCCCCCCCCCCCCCCCACGTTGAGCGACTTTAAAGATCGTCCATTTTGGTGGAAACAAATTTAATTTATCGGTTCATATGATGAGTTTTGTATCGTTAAATTTAGTCCCCAAAAATGTTCGCCCCTCCCCCACTCTAAAAATCCTGGCTACGCCCCGACCATCACTAGTCTAGTACCTCATTCTCAGGTTTTATTATGTGGAGATTACTAATATGGTGGCTTTTTACCAGGAATTTAACCAAAATAATAATTAAATTGTCCAATATCTTTGTTAAATTGATTGGACCAGGCAGCTAGATAGAATTATCCTCCTTGGTTGGACCATGGCTACCAAGTGATTGGTTGTTGTAAAAATGTATCAGTGGATTTGTTTCCTTTCAGTAAACAATTAAGCACTCTTTAGATTGAAAAGCAAACGGGTCAGTGGTAAAATAGGCCTATCCTTTCGCAATTTTTTTTTATCTCTTACTTGAAAGCTCGTCAGTACCCTTCTTCGAAGAGATATATGTTGGGCGCGATCAGTCGATCTGCACGATAGCCCGATCGCGCTGCGCTATTGGGCGATCTATCGTTCGCGCAGCCATCGGTCGATCGCGCAAGGACATGTTTGCGCCATCGCCAGATTGTGCAACGCAAGACTTGCGCGATCGTGCAGCAACGGCATTAGCACGATCGGTCGATCGAGAAGTAAGGGCGATATATCGGTCGCTCGTCACAGAGTGCGTTGCGCGTTTGATCGATCGTGCGGGAACGGATTTGAGCGATCGGTCGATCGTCTAGAAATGGTTTTGCGCGATTGGTCGACTGGGGGAAAAGCACCATCAACCAATTGCGCAACACACGACTTGCCCGATCGGTCGATCGTGTAGAAAATTTCTGTCTTTGCGCTGTCGGTCGATTGGGAGTAAAAGCGCCATCAACCAATCGCGCAACACACGACTTGCTCAATCGACGGTCGATCCGTAGAAAATCTCGAACTTTACTCCCTCTAATTTTTTTCCTGAGCCGTGAATTGGAAAGAAAAGGTGTTTGACTCAGCTAGTGGCACTCTTTTTTATAAGTCTATATGCCCTACTGGAACATCCGAAACGTTTCATGATCAAAATTAATGTGTATAGCAACCAAGAAAAATTATTTGCCTTTTCTTAAGCAAAATTTGATATTTAATCATTGTTGTTATGTAATCTTAGCAAATTGTTTCTGGTTTTTTTTTTTTCATATAATAAATTCAAGTGTCTAATCACCCCAGACATTTTGCCTAGCCAAGGAACCAGTTTATTACATTTTGGATGGGTATGTATTGTATATCCAATGGCTTAACCAACTATAGTGTCTTTCAATTAATATATTCATCAATGCGATTGCCTCCGCCAATCAGAGCCCGAATTAATATTCCTGTCTGGGGCCACATTGTTAACGTCCTTTTTCTTTTGTTCTTGCAATATGCACGAGATCGAGGGTGAACTTCAGCTGTAATTTTCTGTAATATATTCCATCTATGTGTTTGTTATACACGTTCCATGCCTACATACGTTCCTATAAGTCTTTCTTTATGGGATCGTAACTCTGTGTATGTTGCGACTAGCGTGCAGCAGCTAATCGCATCGAGAAAGTTTGATTGTTTTTGATCAACGCCAACGGGTTTCTTGAGCATTTCGTCTCAGCGACGCCATCTTGTGTTTTTATTTCGTGACAGCACAGCGTCGCAACAGTTACCGCTGCTTCACCACCCCACGCACCAGAATACGGTTTTGTGCGTTGGATGACTATGACATCGACAGTATTTTGAACTCCATTCCGGCCCAGTGATTGACCATTTTCGGCGGTCATGAACAGTTTGTTTTCCCACGTTGGAGCAGTTTTGTACGCCGACGTCGGAGCGCGGTGTTCCTGACCTTGCTGCTTTTGCAGTCGTCGCTGGTCGCCAGCTGATCGGGACATCGAACAGCAACGTCCGCACATTTAAAATGTAGGGTGCCTTCTCATTGTTTTGTCGAACTACGGTATTTGTTTTGACCTTCTTTATTTTTAGGAGGCTGTTGTAGTGATTCTAAAATACATTCCGCTTCGCCCCAACAAAAATTTCCCTACAAATGTATAAGTAAGACTCAGTGGCGCACCCAGGATTTGATTGGGGGCGGGGCTCAAAATATTTTTATTTGAAATCAATAATGGGAGAGACATGGCTGACCCAAACCATAACGCTGGCGCGGCTGCAGCCATGTCCCTAGTCGTGCTCGTCAGTGAACCTACGGCACATGTTAAATGTTTCCTGGTGGTTTCTAGTCATAAAAAGAAGACATTATGGCATGATTCGGACTCGTAGGTTTTACCTTCCATATAATTTCCTCCTCTTGATGTAAAGAACTTGAGCTTGTTTCGTCTGCAAGATTTCTATAGTTAAATACTTTCATTGCGTGGACGTAAAGTTTGTGATCATTCCGGGCGGAGCTAAATTTTTTCAAACACGAATTTGGCGGCAAAACCAAATCCCAATATTATCCAATCGGTGTTTGCTAAAAGAGTGTCACATAATCTTTGTAAATTAAAACCCAATCCTGGGCCATTGTGTACAAACTGGAAAGGAGTTGATTATAATGCGGGCGTGTTTAAATTTTACGAGTAACCTCAACGACAGTCAACGACCTCAACAAGAGAAACGGACAACAGAAAATGAAAATAAAATTAAGTAAAGCTGCTCCCTGATCAGGGTGCACCATGGCAGGGGGGTGGGGGAATGTGTAAAAATGCTTGTTATAATACTGGTGGCCCTTCAAGCTTACATGCACATGCATACGCAACGCCGTAAAATATAATAGTGAGTGGAATAAATGGAAAACTTTTGGAGGGGAGCTTGAGTCTCCTGAGTCCCCATCCCTTGTACCACTGCCCTATACTCCTTGCCGAACTCCTCTGTAGACAAGACTTGGGCTCAGATTTTGCTCTCTTTACTGGCTCCTTCTTTAAAAAAATAAATAAAACATCAGCGGGCCCTTGGGGGGGGGCTTGCCCCCTTGGGTGCGCCACTGGTAAGACTAATTGCGGTGACACCATGTGGAATCTCAATTGAGTAGTATCTGAAAAGAACTGGTGGTACAACTCGACGTTTCGATCAGTATGCTCTGATCGTCCTCAGGACGATCAGAGCATACTGATCGAAACGTCGAGTTGTACCCCCAGTTCTTTTCAGAACTAATTACTACTCAATTGAGATTCCACATGGTGTCACCGCAATTAGTCTTACTTATCATCCTCACCATGCAAAGCTACAAGTTTTACCTACAAATGTATGACAAAAGCTACCTTCAAAATCAGATTCTATAATATGATTGACCGATCACGATAAAGCCTTTCATGCGCGATCGATTGATCGTGCAAGTTCTGTGTTGCGCGATTGATGGACCACCAAAATTCTGCCCTACAAACCGATCGATAGCGCAAAAGCCCTCCATGCGCGATCGGTCGATCATGTCTTAAGTTCCGTGCTGCGCGATTGATCGACCACCAAAATTCTGCCATACAGATCGATCGATCACGCAAAAGCCATCCATGCGTGATCAACTGATCGCACAAAACTATTTCTGCACGATCGACTGATCGCGCGAAGCCATTCCTGCGTGATCGATCGATCGTGCATACTTACGCATGCACGATTGACCGATCGCTCAAATCCGTTCGGCACGATCGATCAAACGCGCAACGCACTCTGTGACGATCGACCGATAACGCCCTTACTTCCCGATCGACCGATCGTGCTAACCCGTTGCTGCACGATCGCGCGATCGCGCAAGTTTTGCGTTGCACAATCTGGCGATGGCGCAAACATGTCCTTGCGCGATCGATCGATGGCTGCGCGAACGATAGATCGCCCAATAGCGCAGCGCGATCGGGCTATCGCGCAGATCGACCGATCGCGCCCAACATTATGTACACGGTGTTTACATGTCTCAAGACAGTGTAGGTCTATAGCCACACTGTGTATTTACCGAAATAATTAACGGAAGTGCTTTACTGTCCGAATATGCCATTATTTGACCAGAAAGCAATTTGCCAAGCAATTTGCCATGTCCCGGTGAATCATTTTGTGCAAAAACAACACAAAACAAACCTAATTTGAAAGTATTTATATTTTACTATAGGGATGTAGGCCTAACCACTAATTTTTATTTTATTTTTTTTAATTTACCAAAAAGAAAATCGGAAAGACTTTATTAAAGGATTAACACAGTTAGCTCCAAGGGCCTATTGCATCTATAAAAATGGGGTCTCGAAATAGGGTGGACAAACTTGGCAAAAACTTGAAAACATTGTTAAAAAAGAGGGCAACACGGACCCCAAAAGTATTTTAAATTTACATGGTAGAACTATGGAGGAAGGAAGAGACTTCCTCCATGGTAGAACTTACAAACTTGACCGAGCAGCGCAGACGCAGACGTGACTGACGACGCCGTGACGAAGGTGCGTTGCAATCACTAATCTCGAGCTGTATCAGTTGCAATCAGCACTAAAATAACGACGCATGAGGGCGCCATCGCATACAACATATGGCGGCAAATTGATAGGATCAGGAAATGCACTGTATACTAAAATTACTAATACTATACTACTTACTACGTTAGCACCGAGTACAAAATGGTATCAGACGTGTGAAAAGAAACGAGAAATCAATTCTTCACATGACGGCATTGACGCTGAGAGGGAAGTATTTCAGAAAACGTTCATGCCATTGCTAGTTTACGTTGTAATATAGAATGGATTCAGATGTTGTAGACAGTCAGGAGACCAGCTATGAAAACTCCGAGGCGAAAACGACAAGCGACAAGCCCAACCGACATGACCGAATCACTCGCCTGCCACTCACAAGGATCAAAAACATTATCAAAACAGATCCAGATGTGACGCTTGCTAGCCAGGAATCGGTCCTTCTCATTGCCAAGGCAACGGTACAATTCATCCTCAGTTTGTCATGTTTTCATTCTACTATTACTAACATAGTAACACTGCATAATGCACGTTAGTCCCGTTAACCGTTAACGTTAATAATATTAATAATCGTATACTTAACGTTAGTCTGTATGTAACTGTATAGCCCTAACGTTAGTCCGAATGCCTCTTCTGTTCATAATTAGGATCATCCCCCCAGAATTTTCCATGCGTTGTAAAAAAATAGGCCTATAATAAAATTAAAAATATGCAGAACTTCAGGCATCAAGACTTAGTATAGTATAGTATAGGTATGTGCGTATCCCACGCATTGTCGCAAATCTTTTCGGCCGCGGCCTCAATCTCGGGTTGAATCGCCGTGGCGAAGACACCGTGGAGATAGCGCTTTGTAACGTTTCGCTGAGGCTGTTCTTTTTGACGTACCCAGGAGTCTTTTTTTCGAAGATGTACAGTACATGTAGATCACATATTCTACTTCAACCTCGTTCTCAAATTTTCTGAATGCGGCATCTAGAAGTTTCCAAAAAAAATTCTCGAAATTTGGGTTTGTTCTTGCTCATCAAAACCATCGACGATTTACTCAAAGGTTAGTAAAACACCTTATCAAACCGCAATATTAATTTTTCTATACTTGTTTTCTACCTCTTGGCCAATTTTGACGGCGATTGGACGATTAGCAGTTACGTTTTTTTGATGAGCAGAAATCGATGTCAACCAAAAATTGTAATGCGCCGCGTTCAGCACGCTACATTGTGTACCATTTTTGATGTCAACAAAACGAACGTTCAATCGGCCGAATTTTCAGTCCGATAAATCGTCCGTTTAAACCTATATACACTGTACATCGGCGTAACACAATAATATTAGTTCTCATAACTTATTTCATTTTTTTCATTTTTCCAGTGCAATATTATTATTATTTTTTTTTAATGTTTAATTAAATCAGGGATAAGAATTTCTCGCGGATTTCAGTATAAATATTTAAAAATCCTCATATTTTGAGTAATTTTAATGTTTTTTAATTTTTTTAATTTATTTTCATTATTTTGTTTCATACATGTATATATACAGTCCAATATAATTTATAAATTGTTCTAATATTTAATTAAATCAGGGATGAGAATCTTTCGAAGATTTCTGTGTAAAAATATAAAAATAGTCCTCAGATTTGAGTAAATTTTTTTTTTCATTATTTTTTTCATTATTTTTTTTTTTTAACACATTTTTTTTGTATTTCTTATTTGTAAATCAGCACTACAAAACAAACTAATCATTGAATTAGCCTGGAAATAGGTTATTATTCTTCCTCTTTTCCCAAGCATTCCAGTGATACCAACCTTTTGAAAATCGGACAAGAATTTTGAAAGTTATGATATGGAATCCGAGAAAATCTAGGAAACGGGTCACAAGTCAAATTTACATTTCTTTTGTTTTTCCTTATAAAATATTTGCCATTTACAGGCCTAAAATTGCCGGATTCAACATGTCATAACTTCCTTATTTTTGGTCACAGGAAGATGATCCTTATATCATTGTAATCGTCTATTCAAGACCTTGACAATGATACCAGTTGTATTGGAATCTGTTAATTTTGAAAATTTTTGTCACTGTGACACTCACTCACAGTAATGACTCAGGCATGTCAGGCCATTTTTTAAACAGTATGAGACATCTAATCTTTTGACAGTTTTGGAAAGAACTTGTCAAAAGATGGTAAAAGCTTTTTAAATTTTTAAATTTGGCCAAGCGGTCTTCGAGATAGAGCCATTTTAATGTAGCCAAAATGACGTGTTTTTCAGATTCGAATGTCAATATTGACAATTTTGTGACAAAATGCCATTTTCATGTCTCCATTAAACAAAAACAAAACATAAGATGGGCATAATGAGTACTTATTGAAGAAATATAGAGTCATTACTTCACAATAAAGTCCCAAAAAATGTTTTATGACTTTCAAATAAAAAAAAAAAAATGACAAAATCTGCCCATTGTGCTATATTTTGTTTTAGTTTTTACATGGTCCATTGAAAAACAACTAAGTCCACTTCATTAAATATTCATACTGCTGTATGTTTTGAATGGGAGGCTAATATTTGATGAAACATTCACAATCTGTTGAATTTAGGATATTAAATAAAATAAAAGAAACAGTTCTTTAAAAATCCAATTAATTAATGAGTTATTAATTAAAATGACAAAATTGGCTCATTAATATTCATAAGCTCATTAATTATTCATGAGCGAAAACAGAAATATCTTTATTTCTCATGCAAATAAGATAAAAACATATATTTAGGGGTGTTTTGAGATGCTGAGTCCAAATCTGCAATCACATTTGCTATTAACTGTTTCCAAAAAAAGACTTTTTGTCTCATTTCAGTTGAATTATATGAATTTTGGTTTTGCGGTTTGCATAAAAAAGTTTTCCGTATTTGGAATATTTTTGAAGGTATGTTTACGAATGGTGAGGGTGTTTTTATATGCGATGCTCCACAATAAAAACAGGAGTGTAGGAACATTGATTATCAATATTATATTAAATAGTCCAACCTTTTTTATTTATGCAATTAACTGAACACATCCTTCTTCCCATTCCTTCTGCAGGGGATAGACATAACTATGGCTCTTCCACATATCGTAGTGCACTGTGTAAAATGTTACAAGACCAATGTGTTTTTCATCCTCGTCGTCAACATTGTTCATATCTTCTTCATTACTTTCTCTGAGGACTGTTCCTTTGCACCAAATGTCCTTATCATTTAAAGTCCAAAGATGTCTTATTCTTTTCCCCACTATAGTTTCTGAAGGAAAAGCAGAAGTCATTTTTGTTTTGGGACGTTTCGCTTTTTCTGCATTGTCGGATGCTTTATCTAGATACTTTCTCTTTAGTTGATGAAGTTTGTCCGCTTTTCCGTCTTGAGTGTTTTGGTGCTGTTGGTTATTATTATCTACAACTGGTGAAGTAGAAGACAAATTGTCCCTGTGGTGTAATATTTGAACTAGATTATTTTTGAGCTGTTCGACAGACAATTTCTTTCCTTTGGTTTGCTGGTGAAAGAGGCCCTTATCGAGACCTGGAAATTGATGGACAGTTTTGTAGTACTTGAGCTGATTGAGCAGAAATTCTCTTTGTTGTTTCGAGTCTAGGTTGTTCATTTTGTCTGTGACCTCCTCTTCCTTTTTACAAGGTCCTCCCTTTGCCATGACTGTCTCCACTATATCATCTTTTATTTCTGCAGCTCGAACTAATTTTCTGTTTTTTTCTTTCTCTTTTTCCAGTTGCATATTTCTGTAATGTGCCTTTATTTGTTCTTTTCTGGCACGGTAGCCCTTTAAGATAGCAGGCGCTCTTTGCCTGGCCTGTTCCATAAGAACCGACCTTTCCTGACTGTCAAGATTGTCTAGATAGGATTTTGTTCTGTTTTGTGTCCACAGGATTATGCCTTCCATGGATATTGTATTGGCATTAGGCATTTGCTTCTGTAAACGATCGAGTGAGGCAAACAATCGCTCTGCACAGAGATTATCTAATGGTGTTGTTGTCATCTCCTCGCGTACCTGCTGTGGAGGGTCGAAGAATTTGCCTCCTGGGAGATGATCAGCTAGCTGTTTTTCAACAACACTGAGCATAGATGCACATAATATGCCGAGAACTTGGAAGGTCATCTCTTCCATTTCTTGAGACACTTGCTCAAACAGCTTTGCATAGAGACTGTCATGAAGTGGAGGGAACTCAGAAAATAAAATGGCAGTTCCATTCAAAAGGGGACTGGGGTCATTACTCCATTCTATTAGTTGATCTCGGAGCTTCACTATGTAGGGTCCAATATCCACAATGTGGATGTTGCTTTCCGTAAGCATCATGTACGGCGTTGTTATTTGCTTTTCGATGAGACCCATCGCCCGCATTCCGGTAAGTATTATATCATCTGACATGTCAGCTTCCACGCATTTCATCAGTATGTTTTTTCCAGAGTTCCCTAGGGTGGAAATATATGAGCAGGTGTCTTTGTGGTGGTAATATGCTGCTGTTGCGTTAGTGAAGGGCGAGTTGAAACGATTTCCTCGAAATCCTTTTAGTTGGCATTTCTTGTCGCCTAGAGAGCCCTGGAACTGATTTGGGTGGCCTGCTGCTTCATCAGCTTCAGTTCCAAAGGCTTTGCACATGAAGCGTACAGCACAGAAGGTAGCTGATTCTTTCCTGTTCCAAAGTGTTACCTTCTCCCGGCCTATTTTTCCCTCCCCGACTTCAATCTTCTCCCACTCATGGATAGCTTTATCAGCAACTTTTTGGAATGTCAAAATGGGATGCACCAAGCAATACGCATCGTTCACCTTAGCAATATTTCTCTTGGCATCTTCATCAATTTCTCCCCAGTTTTCAACGACAGCTGGCAAAACTGATTCCCTCCATGTTTCATATTCTTGTGCAAAGTTTTTCATCACACTAGACCTATCTTGCATGAGGTTTTTGTTCTTATAAACTAACCCACTGATGCGTTTTCCCTTCTCTGCCTGATCACCCTTGTGAATATTGAGTAACTCTGCAAACATGGTTTGGGTTCCCTCAAGTTGAGCTGCTGTATCAGCTGAATGATGGTCTTGCAACCCAGTAGCAACAGTTCCACTACTCGTTGAGACGAGATAGTTCACATATTTCTTCCGCATTCCTTGGTTTTGACGAGATGTACCATCACTATGCAGAGTTGTGAAGCATTCTGATGTCTCGATTGCAGACACTGCAGCTGCTTTAGCAAGAAGTCCTGCCTGTGTTGTCATGTACTTTAAAAGTGTTGGTCTGGGCAGTCGACCAACATCAATTCCAGCTATTCCATTCAAAACAGTATGAATGACATCAGACACATGATTTGTTCCAATCCCGTGTGACAGAAGTTCATAGCATACAAGACGCACTTCATCTGAGTACCTCCCATTTTGGAATGTAGCAATGTCAACATTTCCAATGATATCTTCTACTGTGCATCGTGGGTCACTATTCTCATTTTCTAGTGTTTTGATCTTGTCTATGTATTCTGCAGCTGTAGTTGTAGATTCACATTTCTTTTTGTAGTAGTAAACCTTGTCGTGTAGTCTCTTCTTGTCTTTTCCCATCTGTGTAGCTATTTTGTCCAGTTTTTCTTCCAGTTCTGTGTTAACGTCTTGAAGCCGTGTAATGTTGTCATGTTGTTCTTGAAGCTCAACTTCCTTTTTCTCAAGTAGCTTGCCTCTTCTCGCAATGGCTCTCTTAGCATTCTTCTTGTCTAATGATCTGACCTCATTAAACAAAAAGTCATGAGATTCCTGCAGTTGTGTCAGCATTTGTTTCAGCTTGTGGTTTTCTTGGAGGGCTTCTCTCTTCTTAGATTTTTCTTCCTGCGTTTCCTCAAGTAGTGACTGACTCTCCTCCTTCAGATCTGCAATTCGTGACAGCTGTCTGTTGTACGACAACAACAATCCTTCTGCTTTTTGTTGGAGTTTCATCACCATTTTCTCCAGAAGTGCATCTTTGTTGATTTTTCCTTGTTCACTCATTGGGGGCCTGTAGGGCTCTTGATGATATTCACTCCTTTTCACGCGGTTAGTAGCTAACTTCAGATGTTGTGCGTATATATGCATCCAGTTAGAGCGAAGGGTATGGGGGTGTGGGGTCACATCAAGACTGCAGAGTTTCTTAACCCATACTGCTGCAGTTTGGAAACTCACTTTGCTGTCATTTGCATTTTTGTATTCCAGAAGTTCCAGGATATGCCCATTCGTAATCTTTCCGAAGGAAGCAGGCTCAGAATTTTCATCTTCAAACCACTCTTTTGTGATTCCATCTTTATCACAGCATGGTCCGATGATAAAAGCAGACTTGTCTTTGCTGCTACTTACTGGTTCACCCAATATGTGGAGTCCCACCTTTGCTGCACGAGAAACCTTGTTCCTTATTTTCCGAACAAAGTTCCAAATGTTTGATGGTTCAGGCTGACCAAGAACACCAAGAACAACTACAAGTCTGTCTTGAAGTTTAAAGTTTTCAGCTTTATCTATCTCCTCAACGAGCTGACTTGCCAGGGCAAAGGAAAGGCATGGGGAGTCTTGTGAAAGCCAGGACCCTGTGAGAATAAATAAAAGTGGCTCAATAAATAATACAATTACTACATTTCAACACATTTTTATCATGTATTTTTTTATATTTCATCATTTTTGTTTTGTTTCAAATATTAATGATATAAAATTTATTAGTTTTTTGAATTTTGAGCACATATGTATAGTAAAACAAAATCCTTTAAAACATTTAAATCTTTTCAAAACATAAAAACTTTATTCCTGAGGGAGTAACAATTATAAATAGAACAGCCAAATTGTTGGGCCGCACCCTTAATCCATACGCAACTTTCGCTGTTACTTTAATTATTGTTACCCCCACAGAATACATAACATATTTTGATCTTAATTCAATATTTTCTGATCTAAATCTTAACATTTGTAACATTAAATACAATAATTTAATGATTACTTACCAGGAATGTCCAGATTCTGAACCAAAGATGATATTTCTTCAGATGTACAGCCACTAATTGACGCAAAGTTCTGAACATCGCGAACGTTGTTGTTGTCGCCGTCCATTTCCGTGCGTGTGTCGGTCGGGTCCACGGCGCGAAAATACTGCCCTTTTCTTTCGCTTATTTAGTAATGATGATAGTGGAAAATGCAACTTTATTTGACAAAAATGTGAAGATTAAATGTAAAAGAAAACTACTCTACATTAGTTTAAGGGAAAATGTACGTTTACATTGTACAAAGTTGGCGGTGAGCTTTTCAATTTACACTAGTATTAGTAAGACGTTCACCCCTGATATCTCGGGAAACGACACCGGATTCAGAGCGCATGCGTTCTAAGCTTTCCATCGATACCAAATGTTCTGACAATTGGTGGCGCCGTCACAATTTTTTTTATACGGTGTCGGAGGGCCCGTTTTGCGTGTAGTTGGGATCGGAAATCAAGTCGCCAAATTCGAAGTAAAATTCCGATATTTTAAAATTAAGTCACATTCTTAAAACCTCGGGAAAATGATTATCAAACATATTTCACATAATTCGGAGAATAAAAGGTAAAACAAAAAAAATTAAGCGGACGAAAAACAACTTTTTTTCAGCCGTTTCATTTTGTTTTCGGTACAGCTCCGGAAGTCAAACATACCATGGAGGATCTCTTTCTTCCTCCATGAACATACCATGCACCCAAATTTCAAAATCATCCTCATTCAAAATCATCCTCAAAATCATTCTTTGCATGGTTATAATATACTCTTTTGTTTGTCTCCAACAGGAGATGTTCTTACACCATTTTGCCAAAACTTCCTACAGTCAAACCGCAAGGGGCAAACGGAAAACAATCAAACGTCAGGATGTCGGTAGGTAACCACCTGAACGTACTGGCACCTTACCACCCAACTTTGTAAAAGGTTTTGGGTTAACACTAAACCCCTACATGTAGGTATTCTGACTAGGAACCTTCCTGAATCCAGAGATGCCAACATTTACGATTTGGGCGTAATCTTTACGATTTATTGAGTCCAATTACGATTGTACAATCCTTGTATCAATTCTTACGATTTATAAAAATGTAAAGCCTCGAGTGTGAGGTTTGAAAAGGGGGTAATTTGGGTATTTTCATGTCCGAGGCAGATGCACTGTGGCGAATTACTCTTTTTCAATTTGGAATGTTGGCATCTCTGTGAATCCTCCAAAATCCGTCAGTGCACTTTTGGAAACATGCCCTTATCTTCAAAATGCACCATGCATTTTCATTAATCTTTCATATTCAGCACTTATGGCCTGTACTTCTTGCCAGGTAGTAATTTTGTCCCATTTGAAGAGGTGAAAGTACCAGTTTCCAACAGTGCTGAATTTTTCAAGTGCCCCTTGGACTTGAACGATTTTGGAATATTAATGACTGCAAGGGTCAAAATCAGTCAAAATGTTCATATACTTGCCAAGATATATCTGTCAAACCTTACGTGTAGTAAGTACATTTACAGGTCAAAATGAGACAACCTTTTTTGACTTATAAAAACATCTTGTATTGTTGAGGGTGGTCGAAATGACAGTAAAAACCAGTCGAAATGCCACTGTGCACATTTGGGTCAACAGACAAAACAGGCAGTTGACTGATTTTGACCACTATAGCTACTTGCCACTAAAGTGCAGCTATAGTAGGAAGGTTTTTAATGTACTGTAGAGATCTCGGTGAACTTTTTCCTGTGGTTTTGTATGTACCTTTCACGTTCAGGCCTGGAATTTCATGTAAGCCATGGCCTCTGTTGAAAAAAAAATGTTATAATTTGTGTTCTTTCCTCTTAGATCTTTCGGTGGAAGCTTTGGACGCCTATGCTTTCCTTGAAGGTGAGTCTTATCACGTATTATGGTCCAATGAACCAACTCATTGTTCCAATCCAACCCCCCTTGTGCTGCCCAATATCTGACCTGGGGATTTGCTCAAAATGTTTGCGCCCAAGGGTGGTGATGTTAGCCTTGTAAAAATTGTTTTGTGCCGAGTTTTGTGAGGCGTTAGATGGCAGCATATCAGTTTTAGCCAGCAATACCTGTCACACACATGCAAAATCAAAAGTGAAATATTTGGACATGCAAAATCAAAAGTGAAATATTTGGACACCACGTTTTTCAAAGAAATGAGTCGACTGTTTTTGACTGGTAAAAGCATTGTCTTGTATTGTTGAGGGTGGTCAAAATGACAGTAAAAACCAGTCCAAAATGCCTCTGTGCACAGTTGGTTCAATAGTCATAAACAGTCAGTTTTGAGCACTATAGCTACTATAGTTCAGGTATCGTAGGAGGGATAATAAACTAATATAGTGTTGAATCACTTCTGATCCGATTCTTTCTTTTTATTCCCCATATATGTATCGTCAGGTATGCTGGATTGAAGAGACTGGACATTTTGGAATCCAATCACATAGTTGTACATATGTAGAATAAAAGACGTGAGCAAAGTGAGCCCACAAGGTGAATTGCCATCCTACTTACCCATCCTGTTAGAACTGACATTCGCAGTGGGACAACATGATGCACACACATGCAATGGAAGGCATTCAACATTGTGTTCATCCTGTTTCTAAATGTACAAGACAGTAAATACACCAAATTCCCTTCCCTTCCCTGTAAGACAATTAACCCTAGCGCTGTGCTGAATAACCCAATATTCGAAGAATATTCCACAGAAAATAAAGTTTATGTAAATTTTTTCCCTTATTGCAGTTTCCATCATTATCCCCCCCCCCCCCAATCATCCTCTCGTCTACATTTGCAAGCCCATCCTATTTGCAATGTTATTTGCAT
>CM055825.1:35074212-35110883 GCA_029582265.1 Zoroaster sp. YZ-2022 | reverse complement strand
ATTTTTCGTGGGGGGACTAGAGAAATTTGTGGGGTACGTGCCCAGGCCCCAGCTACTGCCGCTGCACCATACACAATGCAGTACTTTGAAAAGTGAATTAAAACTGATTGGATTCAAGTGGTCCCAATTCCCAAAGTACGCTTCCGTCTCCCCAGTGTACATTTGACATGGGGTAGCAGAGGCCGTTGTCGAGTTGTCACTTATCATTCCATGGTGAAGATATCGTCCAAACTATAGCGTCATTTGACTGTCAAAACGAAACAAAAATACAAACAGATTTTCCTAATAAGTAAGTGCTAAATAATATTTGAAGCCCTGTTCCCAAAATTCAAAAAAAAACTAAACTATAACAACAGCTTGTGTTATGTACACAAAAATATTAATCAACGCAGATCAATGGTTGTTATCATCGTTTTTAAAAATGGAAATTTAACAGGAAAAATGGAACTTTATCAGCTTTGTTTATCTCGACTCACACAGAGGGAACGCAGTCGGTAGTGACAAGCAATATTGCTACAAACGTTACCATGCAGTCTTGGTATTTGGTAATGTCCTTTCATGTCAAAACTCGAGTTTTCTCGATATACTTCATAAAACCAATCTGTGAAAGTTTCATCACAATTAGGTGCTCACGTTTTTCTGAAAATTACGTAAAACTGTTATATGATTTGTATTCTTTTGTGTTTTCCAAAAGGTTGCCAGCTGGCACAATTTTGCAGCAATTCCTGATTATTCATAAATGAAAACACTTCAGACGAAAAGATTCCTCGTGATGATTGATACTTGTACATGGGCGGATCCAGAACATTTTTTAGGGGTGCTGAGAATCAAAAACAATTATTTTTCAGTACTACAAAAATTACAATGAAATAAACAAAGGGAGAGAAAATCAAAGCACAGTGAGGGAATGGGAGTGCGTTCTCCTCTCCCTTCCCCCCTCTCTCTCTCTCTCTCTCTCTCTCTCTCTCTCTCTCTCTCTCTTTGTTTTTCTCTCTTTTAAATTTTTTTTAAAACGATTTTAGGGGGGCTACAGCCCCCTTAGCCCCCCCCCCCCGGATCCGCCAATGTTGTACCATACTTTACACCAAGTAAGCCTTTTAGATAATTCATTAATGTGACAATCGGGTCATTATTAATGTTGTACCTTCCCGTTAAATGACAGCTGTCCATTTGCTGTCACTCATGCTCATTAGAAGAAAAAACAAATTGACACAATAAAATAATGGAAACTCTTTGTCGTGTGTTAATAGTCATCCGTTGACTATAAAATAAAGGTTACATACACACCGTGCTTCAGTTTTCCTGAGACATCTGCCTCCCCGAAAGCCTTAGGGATAGTTCTGTACGAGATGAGGGTCCTTGTTGCGCTGATAGTTCTGTTGCCAGTTGCATTTGGTAATGATGGTGAGTGTCATTGTATATATTTTTTTCCACCCTTTTTACCGATTATTCATCTTTTGTAAATGTAGTTGTAAGTATAAAAACACACTTAGGGATCCACACATGTTTGTTTTACTATACTACCGAGGACCCCTTCAGTCTTGATCCCCTCTATATGTTGTTCCCATTGTTGTTAGGCCTTAACTGTACTGGGTATGCCCCATATGATTACTTTGGGTGACTACCGTGGACCATGAGGACTTCAACAGAGGACTATTGGTCCTACTGTTAACAAACGAACACAGTCTACTGTTCCTACACACTGTAAAAACGGGCAAAATGTGGTTGGGGTAAGGTACTTTGAACCAGAATTGGTCAGTATTTACCACAACTGTTCATGTATTTTTGGAAAAAGTTATACAACACTGGGGCAATGGTAGACCAACTGTGTTGATATGTTGACCAGTGTTGGGCAGCATATCAACATAAACGGATCCCATGCATGTATATGTCGTTGATACAAAGTTTCAGTGCGCCTCTTGCTAATAATGACTTCACCCCCAAAATCCCACAGTAAATGCCGCTGGAAAGAAGAAAGAAGTGTGCTTCCCGGAAATAGGTTGTTTCAACTACGATTACCCGTTTCTTGATCCACCTCGGCGGCCGCTGAGCTGGGCGCCCCAATCACCACAAATTATTGACACCAAGTTCAATCTCCACACACGCAAGAACCCGGACAAGGTTTACGCCCAGCTACTGGATCCAACCGACGTGAACACGATAAAGAACTCGTACTTCGACCCGGCCAAAAAGACGAAATTCATATGCCATGGATTCGTTGAAAGCGGTAGGCAAAACCGTATTTTCAGCATCCTCATAATTTGATTATTCTATACATTATCTCATTTCGTGTATTCTACAATATACTTTCTATCCGCCCCTTTTAATTTTGTAGTTTTCACTAAATTCCTTTCTTCTTCTAACCACCCTCCTCCTCATTTCCCTCATACTTGACATCCTTTCTTCAATCCATCCCTCCAGCCTTACTTTCTTCCTTCCCTTCTTCCTTCTTGAATCCTACCTTTCATTTAGAAACATTTATTTCATGTCAGCATCATAAATAAAGAAATTTACATCATTTTTAAGTACATACAATAAGACAGATGTAACAGCTATAGACTAATTTATACAAAATAAACAAAACAAATTATATAATGTTGACATGTAGGGAAAATGGGGAAGCAAATATTTAGTTACCCTTCCCTATGGACAGACAAAACACACACATTTGACATAATACAAACAAACAAAGACATGACAAACAAGAAAACATGAGTAAGACCGGATGTAGTTTCATTTAAGAAACTTAGTAAAGTAAAAAGAAAAAGAGGATACAATTTTAAAAAAATGCATCCATTTTTCGAAACTTCATTCTTTCATTCCCTCCATTCATTTAATTATCCATTCATTCACTCGATCGATCAATCGACCGATCGATCAATCGATCAATCAATCAATCAATCGATCGATCGATCGATCGATCAATCAATCAATCAATCAATCAATCATCCATCCTCCCTAAATACTTCCCCTTATCCTCCCGTCCAATCCTTCAATTCTACCTCCTTTCATTCGTCCATCTTTCTCCCTTCGATAAAATTCTGATTATCCTCCCTCCAATCTTAATTATTCCCTGTTTTTTCCTTTCTTTATTCATATAATTTCAAAGGTTTAGCACATGCAGTGCGGCCATCTTGTACCGTATCTCTTCCATTAATTCAAGAGGGCAAACCAATGCTGGATAGGCAACAAATTAGTCCATTCTCAGCGCTTTGATTGTATGTGAAAATCTGCGGACAAAGATGGCCGCGGAATAAGGGTCTATCCACTCCGTGCATGAGCTGTTGAGGGCGCATGTTTTCGAAGGGCGCATGTTTTTAAAGGCAGTAGTGGTGCGTTTGATGTCTTTTGCAGTTGATATAGTACCGTTTGTACATTGCGCGCATAAAGTGTACGCACATCGCTCATTTGAAGCCAAACTGGTCTCCTGTCTTTATCCTTTCAATGATATAGACAGGCTCCAGGCGCACCATTCAAGGGATTTCATTGGATACGTTGTGCCGTTCATCTGACGTCACGCTTCGAGGCTTCGCTAGCTACCAACCAAGGTCAAAGTTGAATATTGGGGAAAACATGGCGGCCGCGACCAGTATCTGGCGTAATTCACGAGCCTCGAGGTGTGACGTCAGATCTTCAGGCTAATTTGAAGCCAAAGTGCCCAATCATTAAGACCCTTGATGTATTTTCACCGCTAGAGATTATAAGGAACCTTTTCCTTCTAAATCCTTACTATCTTCCCCTCTTCATTATCCAGGTTTAATAGAATGGGATTTCTGGATGATGGACATGGTGAGAGAGTTCTTGAATCATGACGATTTTAACGTCATCCGTGTCACGTGGGGTAAGGGGTCACTGTTCCCGTACACACAGGCATCGGCAAACACCAGGGTCGTGGGTGCAATGACCTCACTCCTGATCGACAAAATTAAGGTACAGTTTTCAAATCCCGCGTACCCCTTTGTTAAAAGGTCATTATAAATGTGATATTGGATTGAACTGAATTTAATTGAACTCATGGGTAATCAAACTTGATAAAGATCAAGTAATTATGACTAGAAACCAAACTTGGAAATGTGTATCTACATGTAATTGGCAGCAATATATAATTTCTTAGGAAAAATGCAAATTTCCATTTACAATTCACATACTGATGAACTTGCAAACTCATTCGTGGAGTTTTGGTTGGCCACCAGATTTTAATTATAGGTATAAAATAAAATGTTGCTAAGATAATATTCAGGTGATATTTTATTTTACACTCAGTGAATGTCAAACTTTAATCATTTATTTCTGTTGAGATTGCCAACGATGTGTAAATGGCTTAATTATATCCATGCAGTTTTGAAATCAGAGATATCAAGTTTTCCATACAGATGTTCTAGATGCCGATGATCTTAAAACCTCCAACTTTCTGTCCCATTCCAATAATGTAAGTTAATTCTTGCTTTGTTTGTTTTGTGTGTTTTGTTCATTTGCGGGTATAATAATAGGAATTGTACGGCATCGGAGCTGAAACCTTCCATTTTGTCGGTCATAGTCTTGGGTCCCACATCGGAGGGTACGTTGGGGAGAGACAACCTAACTTGGGCCGAATTAGTGGTAAGTACGTCTGAAACAATCACTGTGGGGGAAACGAAAAACCCTTTCTACCAAACGGCTGGCAAAGCTGTCGTATTGACCCTTTCACATGAATGCGGAAGCTAATGGCCATGTTTCTCATCACTTTATAGTGGGAAAGACATAGCCCTGTACATGTAGCTTATTAATGTTTAACGTATTTACCGTGAGTTTTGGTAGGATAAAAACTGGTTTTTATTATCCCATGGGGATATTTGTTTGTTTTCTGGGGTGCTCTTTTGAGCAGGTTCATATAAAAAAGCGAAGTGAACTACCGTGACGTCAGTTGACAGTGAAATCGGCCGCTTTCACTATTATTGACTTCATGAGTTAACAGTAAAATTTCAATCCCTCAACGTAAATTATGTAGAAATAAATCAATTACATTCAATTTATCAAAAGCCGACAAGCATTGCTCACGGAAAATAACACAACGTTGCTACATAAATTTAATAGATTTTTGTGATTTTCGCCAAACATTTCCCGGTTCTTGTGTTACTTTTTGAGCCGTCATGGGTGTGTCCAACCTGGGCCCTGTTTATTCATGTCTAGAAACGTATAGCTAACTTTTGTTCACATCTTTTGAAAAGACTGAAAAATCCACTTATTTGATCAACAAAATCCACTGGTCAACATAATTATATTTTCTTCACTGACGGGAAAGACTTACTTACCTTTTGACAGAACGAGCTATCATCAACTCCTCAACCGCTTCGTTCAAACCCACAGGTGACAACCCAAATATACTCACTGATTTAGCATATTAACCACATATCGAAATACTATACCGGTACTTAACAATATTGTTTAGAAGCACAGTTTGTGTGTTACTGAGATGGAATTTTTTTCAATAATTGTCAATGATAAACTTATCAACCCGCATAATTATTTTGTTCAAATCCATAGGTGACCAACACAATTGTTCAAAATTTTATATTATTGCACATTTTTGTTATTGGCCTTACGTTTCGAACCTAGCAGGTGGATTCTTTTCTCAAAACCTGCTATAGGTTCGAAACGCATAGGCCAATAACATATATTTTGCATTTATACTACAGGTCCTTTAGGTTGGTAAGCAGTTTGGAACAACTAATTCTCTATTTATTTGATATTATTGTTTAAAAATAAATACTCACTGATTTAGCATTGTTGTCGAAATTCTACACTATTATTTATAGAAGCACAGGTTACTACGGAAGCTTAAAATGACCATCCATGTTTCCGAGTTACAGAGGTTTTCTTTATCATGGAAAGACAAAGGCAATCAGTGTTTTCAAGATAACTATTCCGTCTTTCCATGATAAATAATCTAAGTAACACGGATGGTCATTTAAGCTTCCGTAGTGTTACTGAGATGGGAGATTTTCATTAAAAAAGTATATAGTAAAAAGTACATGATAAACATACCAACCCGCATAATTGTTTTGTTGATAGGGTTGGACCCGGCTGGTCCAGGCTTTGATGAAGCCCAACCAGAGGTTCGACTCGACCCAACCGATGCTTTGTTCATTGATGTGATACACACTGATGCCCAACACACTCTGGACTTCGGTAAGCTACAAGCAAGGGGCTAAAATAAGTGTGATTTGGATGCAGCAGCGTAGCCAGGACTTTTTCAGTGGGGGGGGGGGGGCACGGGGGGGGGGGCATTGGTTTTCAGTTGGGGGGCCCAGGGGGTATGGGTTTTTCCCTTTTCTTTTTATTTTTCGTGGGGGGCACCTGGGGGGGGGGCACTGGAACTTTGTGGGGGCACGTGCCCCCGCCCTCCCCAGCCCCTTCCCCAGGCCCCCCCCCCGTAGCTACGCCGCTGTTTGGATGAGATCATTCACCTGACTTTTCCGAAACATACGAATTAAAAAACTATCGAATAAATTAAGCAGAAACAACTTTTACCGGAATAAATAATTATAAATTTGTCATCGAAATGGCGGCATTTATATCATATTCACCTTATTCCTGAGTTAGCCATCTTATGTCTTATTCCCTGAATACAAGAGGTTGTCTACCTGTACACGCTCATTATAGTAACCTGCCTAATTTTGTCTGTTTGCAGGGGCAACCTCACTTTCAAATGTCATTGAATTTTTAGTAAAATAAGGGAAATAGCTACCTCCATTTATTTATTCCTTATGTCAGGAATGAACTTTTCTTTGGAACTATCAGATTATTGGGCCTTCTCACTGGTGCATGCAGCATGTAAGCTACAGAGTGTGGTTGTTTAGAATTACAGCCTCACTTTCGTATATATCGTGAATAAGGCGAATATGCTACAGAGCTAAAACTCGATTTGTGTATTATAACATTGCTTACACCTCTCTCTGTATTATATAACCAATGGTCGGGTACAATTATCTTCTAGGATTTGGGATGATTAAACCAGTGGGTCATATGGATTTTTACCCCAATAGTGGGCAAGCCCAGCCCGGTTGTGACCAATCACTCATCGAGGACTTCTTAGACGACGGACTGATTGGAGGTGAGTTTCTTGAGATTATTACCATGGCAACCGTGGATACAAGAGAGAGGCAGAAGGTGTCACCCATTTACTATAGGGTTTCCTGATCGGGGCATTTTACTCATTGGGAGAATAGGGTTTCAATCAGGATAAAAGTATCTCCCAATAGGGATAGTACAGTTGACATCTACACAGTGAGTGATAATAACACTGTTGGGTTTCCCGATTGGGGTATATTGTATCCTCATTGGGAGAATAGGGTTTCAATCAGGATAAAAAGTATCTCTCAATCGGGATAGTATAATTGACATCTAACCCGTGATGCGATAATGGTGCAATAATCACTCAAGGGTTTCCCGATTAGGGTATACTGGTATCCTCATTGGGAGAATTAATTATGGTATCAATCAGGATAAAAGTATCTCCCATTTAAAATATCTGGATATTATATGACCCCGTGGGCAGAATAGACCTTATGCATATGACGTCACAAACTGAATATGCCCTCATTCAGAGGCTAGAGAAGGTCACTCATTGGTTCATGTATGCGCGGTGTGCGTGCGTATACGCACAACGCTCATACATGAACCAATGAGTGACCTTCGTTTGCCTCTGAAAGGGGGCGACCTTCAGTTTGCGACGTCATATGCATAAGGTCTATCACGTTGGATAAAAAGGAAAATTATACATTGGTAGAGATTTAGCTTTTTAATTTATCAGGGAATCAACCAGTGGAACATCAGTCAATTTGGTCAAGTTGCTAGTTGACCGCGCCCACATTACCGGTACCTTTTCCAGGCTTACAGTCTCGGGGTTGTGGTGCGATCGCATCCCACTAGACGAGTAAGGTCTACTTGCCATAAATAAATATGAACAACATTTTTAAAATGAAAATACTATATAAATAACTATAAACAAATGATCAATTACGTCATCATAACTTAAAGTGGGACAGCTCTGTCATTGGGCAAGCTCGGTGGTTGAGAGGTAAAGACGTCTGCACTAGTAAGCAAGAGGTCGTGGGTTCGAATCCCGCCCGAGTCGCCTGTGAAGTTTTATTCACAGACACTCGAAAAGCACTGAATATGCAGTGCTATACACACGTCGGTATGTTGGGCAAAATTAATCCTATTTATTGTTTATCACCCGACGCAAGAATTCCACCAACCTATAGCTCTGCGTTAGTCTGACCAAACACAATCATTCTTCATTTTGTACAGGAGCCGTGAAATTTGTGGCTTGTAATCACATGCGGGCACATGAGTTCTTTTCTGACTCCATCAACAAGTGTCCCATATATTCCTTCAAATGTCCAACAGGTACGAATAATAATATACTATCTAGTGTGACTGATCAGTACTATATAATGAGGTTCTCATTGCGACCTGGTCGCTTCAGTATTTTACGGTCCTTAGAATATGCTTAGAACGACCACGGTCGTTTTCACCGTCTCATGCATGTATAAATTGAGTAAAGCCAATTCGCTTATCTTAGGCTAATTGGCGCAAAATATTAGTGAATATTCAGGGTGGTTGGACTGGGGTTGGCGCATGGCCACAGGAACAGAACCAAAAAATGAGCAGCATTTAACAAAAGATAATTTCGACAATCTGATGTATGTCAGCCCTAATTTTGAATATGAATAAACAACTTTGTGATGCAAATTCGTCAGGATTTTGAAAAGTTCTGAAATAAATTACAGTTTTTATACTTGTGAACAGTTCAAATGGGGAATGTATTCTAGTTGACTTACCGTGCAAATGATTCTCCATTTATACAGCTGACGCCACTTACGCCGACAACTTTCTCAATGGCGAGTGCTTCAATGGCAAAGACATGGCCGTCATGGGGTATCATTCTATTGACTACAAACCAGCTCCTGGTGTCCAGCAACAAGTGTACTACACGATGACAACGGCATCGTCACCTTACTGCGCAGGTAAATCAGTAACGGTGGGGTCCAAAGGAAATTACGAAAATGTTAAAGCTCCAAGATCTTCCTGAATATATTTGCGCTTATATTTGACGAATAACATTATTGGTATAGAAACCAATCAGTAATTACTGGAGAAGAAACACTCATTATTCACTTTCACACGCTGATAGAGATCAATGGTCAGAATGTTTGATAAAAGTTATTTTCAGGTACGAATATAATATTGTGTTGAAAATTACTACACTCTCAAAACTAAATTGTAGAATCGACCTTTTAAGAGTTCGGTGAGTGACAACACACTTTAAAGTTAAATTCAACTCAAAGAAAGTGTTGAATTAACACAGACTCAAGTTAAGTCACACTTTATCAATGTTAATTTAACACTTTTAAAAGTTAAATCCAACTTTATAAAGAGTTGTCACTCAGACCGAACTCTTTAAAATATTGATTCAACACTTTAGTTTTAAGAGTTTATTGTTGCAAAGCGCCTGTGAGAATATGTTTTTGCAAAAAAATAAAATAATAAACGAAAAATGGCTACATGGGCGGAAACAGGACCGGATCATAGACATCGAGGCCCCTGGGCAGCCTTCAGTAGTGGAGGCCCACCCTACCTTAGAATACTAAAAACTAAAAGGTGACAAGAGTCACAAGACATAGTTACAGTCATCCATAAAGTAAATTTTTTCAAGTAGAAAGAATCTGAATAAGCAAGCAAGCAGGTAAATCATGATCAATCATAACAAGAATATAGTACATACATACAGACCAGCCTACAGTTCAGGTCAGCCTACATTTTTCCTTACAAATTTTTTTTTTCATGAAATATGTGGAGGCCCCTGGGCAACTGCCCAGCTTGCCGAGTCCTAAATCCGGCCCTGGGCGGAAAAGGTAGCCACAACTCCTTTTAACACAGCCACGCTGTTTTTTCTTTCCGCAAGCATGTCAACAAGTTCCATAATTTTGTTTATACGTTTTGTGTGGATTTTATTTCATTGAACAGACTCCCCTTTCCGTGTTCACATCTTCTTTGACAAACCGTGGTTCTCCGAGAAATTCCAGGGGTGGGCTTATGTGACTTTTATCGGCAGTTCGGGGATGACGCAACGAACTCAGCTCAACGAGTAAGTGAACATTTTATTCAGCGGTATTCCCGCTAATCTTTTTAACCAAAACTGGCCATAAGGAAAATTTAAACAACTTGCCAACAGAGGGCGCCTCTGATGCGACTGAACCAGACTGCACGGGGCCAGCTAGCTCGCTCTGGAGACATGGACTGCACCAGAGCAATTTATTATACTGACTGGATCCACTATACAACATGAACACAACAGAAATGCACATAATAAAGAAGTATAATATGGATTGAGACTTGCTGATTGGTCTACTACAAATGAATGCTACCACAGAGCCATTTTGGTACTCCAAAATACAAAAGAAACACAAAAGAAATGCACATACAAAGAAGTGCACATTGTGTGGATTGTGCGAGCACCAATATGACTACCAGTGGCTTCTATTTGCGCATAACCATCTATCCAGTCAGTATATGGAGATCAGTTCATCAGAACCTGGGAATTTTATTTTTTTTGCGTGGGGAGGGGGTGTTTGTTTTCAAGTGAAGAAAACAAAACCAAGCTGGAAACTGGGTAATTTTCTGGGACAATTACGTACAAATAAGACTCAACAAAAATACCAAATCAAAATTATAATCAATTGTGCAAGGTAAAATCGGCTAGAGCAGGGAATATTTATATTTAAACCCAATTTCTCTAAATAGACGAAGTGTTTACTTCAAGCCGGGTACAGATATGAATTTCATCATCAACACTGACATAGACCCAGGCGACCTGTCTGGACTGACCTTCTACTGGGAGCATGACTTGTCACTTCTGAAACCATGGGACTGGCCGATCTTTGATGACATCGAGGTCTTCATTGCCAAAATTGAAGTGGATGGGCTTGTGTTGAAGAAAAGGTTTGTGCATTTTGTTTTATATTATTTATTTTACTTTTAACAGTTATATTTTGACACACAATTCAAAGACTTGACATAGATTCTAAAAAATATTTATCTCCCGGTTTCAAAAAAAAAAAAAATTATATTTTATTTTTGTATTATGGTCTATTATATTTGTAACAATCATATTTTGGCACAATTCAAAGACGACATCAAATTCCAAGAACACTTATTCCTTGGGTTCAACCAAAAATATAAATTTATTGTTAAAAATGACTTCCAAAATAAACTTAAATATACTCATGGAACACTTGAACATTCTCACACAATAAAATGTTACGCTGCAATAAGAAATAATCGTTTTAAATGTGATCATCAGTGACGTCATAGTCCTTTATCACAGTGCAGACATCTTGGTCAGATTCTCTGTATACCTAATGACAATGACAATGATAAATCTCATTACAAAAAAGGACCAGACTATTTTTCCTTCCAGCCTCTGTTTGGTTTACATTGATTTGAATGAAAGAAAAACAAGAGGGTTGAAATGAACATGTTCCAGGGGTGTGATTTTGTCTCAAGGACACAGCCCCCAGAACCTCCTGGGTGTTTAATTTTGGAGGATTTACAGACCCTCCACATCCCCACAAACAAGGAACTATAGGTTTGAACACAATACAGGCTACTTCTTTCTTTACTTGGTGGGTACTTCTCTTCTTTCAAGAAAATTTGGAGAAAAAGGGAGATTTGTAAAAATCCTGAAATCAAGTAAAAATCTTGATAAATCACAGACCTGATGTTACCAATTATTAATGTTGTGCCTTCTCTTTAACCTCTTAAAACATGATTTGTGTTTCTTTTTCTTTCAGTTATACAATGTGCAACAGTGCACCAAAGAAAGGAATCAACTCCAAGAAAAATGCACACTTCTACCATTCAAGCTGTTGATGAGCTGGCTCGGTTTGACCACAAGAGGGCAGGCTGTAGCCTGTAACATTCTGAACTGAATATTCTGTATACATGTATAGAGAGAGTTGCGACAACTTATATAAAATGTATTTTGCATGTCTGGACACAAAATGTCTGCTTGTCTGTGTGCACGGGTGTGCAAAATCATTGTGTTTCCATCTTCCATACGCACTGGATAGTTAACCATTCCTTCGTGTCCTAGGGCCAATTTCACAGAGCTGCTAAGCAGTGAATTTTGCTAAGCAGATGTTTTCACTAAACATTTTAAAACACAGTACCAGCCAAAGTACACTCATTTTATTTGCCAAGTTTGGATGACAACCAAGAAAATCTACTTAGCCAATATTTCTGCTAAGCATTTCCCCCCTGCTTAGCAGCTCTATGGAATTGACCCCAGATTTGGGTACCTACACACGTTTCATGTCACAACTCTCTCTATACATGGCTCTTTCTAAAGCAGATTTCTTTATAATTTATCAGAGATAATGTATTATAACAGAGCAGCCAATTACATGAGTTATTCTTCTGCACACTATTAAGAACAGTAATCAAAATTTGTCAACAATTTTAAAACTGATTTGCATTTTTCAAAGAGTAAATTTTAAATTACAGGGAACCTGAGGATTATCTGGATGTCATTAATGCTGCATTCCAATTATCTCGTGCAAAGTGCATTTTTCAGTGCAGTAATGCACTATACATGCAGGCCAGTGGCGTAGTCAGTATTTTTAGAGTGGGGGGAGTGGGAACCCCCTGCCACCCCCCTTTAGCTACGCCAATGCTGTAGGCATGGACGATGCTAACTCTAGTTCACAACTTGCCCAAGCTTTAATGCATGTAATTAGTAAGGGAAAAAAAACAATGCGATTGGAATGCAGCATAAAATTTGAATTGTTTGGGATGATTGAACAAAGACAAAGTGTTATTCCATTCCAATTTCTGACTAGCGCCCAAAATCCCCCCTCCCCCCATACAAAGATATTGAGACAAGATTTGAACCCACAACCTTGGGGGTTTGAAGTGCCGGCGCTCTACTAACTGTTTTCTTCAACACAATTAAAGAATTTGTAGTGTTTTGAAGGAAACACAAGAACACAACAAACTGCTACAGTTGTTTGCACAAGAAAAGTTTCAGAAAAATTGGTTTGGACCCCAAATCAATGTAAACATGAAATAAAAATAAATGTGAGAAAGCACTGGATGCGACTTTTTTGCAAGTCTGGAATTTTGTTAGAGCAAGAATGTTGAATCTTACAAAAGTTGTACACATTTTTGCTAAAATGTCTGTAAATGCATCCATACTTTATAAGAATCAAATTTAAACCATGTGAATGATACTGAATGATACACATGAGGGTTAATTAGGGCTGTGTGTTTTTGAATAATTTGGTAACCGGATATTTGGATTTTGATTTCGATCGAATATTCGATATTCGAAGGCTGCCTACTGTAATTGTGCCACATGATACAACGAGCATGCACGACAGATAAGGCCTGGCATAGTCTGGCCTACACCATGCAAATAACATTGCGAATAGGATGGGCTTGCAAATGTAGACGAGAGGATGATGGGGGGGGGGGGGGGGATAATGATGGAAACTCCAATAAGGGAAAAAATTTACGTAAACTTTATTTTCTGTGGAATATTCTTCGAATATTGGGTTATTCAGCACAGCGCTAGGGTTAATTGTCTTACAGGGAAGGGAAGGGAATTTGGTGTATTTACTGTCTTGTACATTTAGAAACAGGATGAACACAATGTTGAATGCCTTCCATTGCATGTGTGTGCATCATGTTGTCCCACTGTGACTGTCAGTTCTAACAGGATGGGTAAGTAGGATGGCAATTCACCTTGTGGGCTCACTTTGCTCACTTAGAGGTCACGTCTTTTATTCTACATATGTACAACTATGTGATTGGATTCCAAAATGTCCAGTCTCTTCAATCCAGCATACCTGACGATACATATATGGGGAATAAAAAGAAAGAATCGGATCAGAAGTGATTCAACACTATATTAGTTTATTATCCCTCCTACGATACCTGAACTATAGTAGCTATAGTGCTCAAAACTGACTGTTTATGACTATTGAACCAACTGTGCACACAGGCATTTTGGACTGGTTTTTACTGTCATTTTGACCACCCTCAACAATACAAGACAATGCTTTTACCAGTCAAAAACAGTCGACTCATTTCTTTGAAAAACGTGGTGTCCAAATATTTCACTTTTGATTCTGCATGTCCAAATATTTCACTTTTGATTTTGCATGTGTATGACAGGTAGTGCTGGCTAAAACTGATATGCTGCCATCTAACGCCTCACAAAACTCGGCACAAAACAATTTTTACAAGGCTAACATCACCACCCTTGGGCACAAACATTTTGAGCAAATCCCCAGGTCAGATATTGGGCAGCACAAGGGGGGTGGGGTTGGATTGGAACAATGAGTTGGTTCATTGGACCATAATACGTGATAAGACTCACCTTCAAGGAAATCATAGGCGTCCAAAGCTTCCACCGAAAGATCTAAGAGGAAAGAACACAAATTATAACATTTTTTTTTCAACAGAGGCTATGGCTTACATGAAATTCCAGGCCTGAACGTGAAAGGTACATACAAAACCACAGGAAAAAGTTCACCGAGATCTCTACAGTACATTAAAAACCTTCCTACTATACAGGCGCGGATCCAGGAATTTTTTAGACGGGGGGCACACCCAACACGAACATTTTTTTTTCCTATGCTAACATTGTATATTGTTTGTAATAATGTTTTTTCCCCTTTGTTTTCGCGCCTTAAGCGCCCAGCAGGGTAGATATGTGCGCGCTACAAATCTTTATTATTATTATTATTATTATTATTAAATGCGAGCGCGAAGCCCTTACGGCGTTGGGTCCGGGGCCTGCTTAAGGGCCCCGGAAAATTTTGGATTCTGGATGCTCTGTGGTGCAATCTGAGGCGATTCCTGGCCAGTTTCACCTGACTTTTTTTGCAAAAGTTTTCAAGATTATATGGAGAATATATATATATATATATATATCATTATTTTAGCCATTATTTTTAGCCATTATTTTAGCAATGTCATGACTACAACAATATAAGTTTCTCCCTCCCCGATTTTTGGCATTTAATTTGCAGTTTTTGACTTCAGTTTTAATTTATCCGGAATTCAGTCCAGTTGAAATTTTCAAGAAAAGAGCTTGATTTCACACTGTTCCTTGCCCTGTGTTAAAACCATCAGCTGCAAGACTCATCGTACTTCGCAGGCCTATGCGTACTGGCGTAGAATCCGACAGTAAATTGACATCGGCGATTGTAATTTCCACACGGTACCCCGACCCTTCTTCAGATGAAACGGAACAATTTGTAGACGTGGAGGAATTGGGTCAAGAAACCAGACTAGCTTGCTTTGTACCCGATCATAGACTACCGATTGCAAACGAAATGTAGACTAACTAATTTTGGGAAGTATTTGAAAAAAAGTCACTATAATCATCATTGGAAATTGATACAAAAAATCCACTTTTCTCAATAATGACAGTACACCAAACTGAAGGCGCTGTTCACCTTGGATGGTGGCTTTATTTTTTACTCTGCACCCTTAATTTTTAATCCTTTTTTATCAACCTTTTATGAGACACATCGTTGGATATTTTTATTACCGAAGCTTCTGTGGAAAATCAAATAATATAATATAAAAGAAACTGCAATCAATTAATTGCCATAATGAGGCTGTGTTAAACTTTATGAAGTCATCTCCATTAACTAAATTCGTGGAGGAAAATTGTCTTTAAGAATGGGTTGACTAAAATAAATCAATCAGTTCCTCAGAAGATTGCTAAGGGCTAACTGAGACTGGCCTGAAAGTCCATCGAAGAGAAATTATACTTCACACTGGTTAGACCACATCTTTGATATGGGAGCACTGCTTGGAAACCCCATATCACCAAAAACATCTCTTCGCTTGAAAGAGTCCAGAGACGAGCTGGCGTTCAGAGCGGCAAGACCTGCCTGTCGAACTTACGGCAGAAGTCAGTTGCTTTAAACGTCGACTTTCTGCCGTGTCTAATTCAAATACAGTGAAATCTCGATAAGTCAAATCTCAGGGAATGAACTCAAACTTCGACTTATGCGGAGGTTCGAGTTAGCCGAGGTCGCCATTTACCCTCCCTTGCGTGCATAAATTACCGTACGCCCACAAAGTAACCTATTGTAGCACGGGGAATTAAGCACACAAGATGCAACATTTTAAAATTTGTTATAAACGTCTTACATATTTATTAATTTGTTTCAAATGGCATGATTTTTGTTTTTAAAGTTTTCTAAAAAATATAAAATTATTGTTAACGCTTTCGAAATCAATGATGACCTACCTTATACAACTCATTGGTGTGAGATTTGGCTACGCAACAGAGCTAAAAAAAAGGATTGAGCGCATTTCCAGCACCGCGTTGACGTTAGCCTTGGCGTGTTTTGAAACGGTCAAGCCACCCATCACTGCAGCTGAAGTCTGGATGTCCTAACTTCTTTGCCAAAGACCTGGCCTTTTCTTGAAGAAGTGGACCCGAAATCGGAATGTTTTCGGCCCGTACAGCTTTACAGGTCAAAGCAGCCTCTTCAACATCGGGAAAAGCCACCTTTCTCATGCGTTTCCGACCTGCTGAATAAGACTCATTGTTGAACTGTTCCAGCAGTTTCTCCTTATTACATGTAATGTAAATTTTTGGGTCATTATTTGAATTAGATACGGCAAAAGTTCGACGTTTGAAGCAGGCCTATAAACAAAACTTACTAACTAGTAACTAACGGAGAGATAATACGACCATAATTTTGTTGAGATGCATCACAGCCTTGCATTCAAGGCTATATTCACTGCAAAGGAATTTTGGCAAGGAGCCCAGATAATAAGCTGCTCAAACGAAGTATATACTACGTGATGTACTTTGGTCAAAGAACGTTCGTGGTTTTTGGGTACAAATACAACTTTATCATGATGAGACGATTTTCTCTTTTAAAAGCCAAGGTCTATTTGTTTGTGGCACCAATTTCAACGATCAAAAAAATAATACATGGTTTCATTACTGGACATGATGGCACTGGATATTTTATTAATTGAAAAGAATGTGTGCGTTTAGGCCACTCAAAAAGGATTTTGGCAAAACTAGCAAATCATTCAGTCAAGTGATCAATTGTTTCCTGCTGGCTGTGGCCATTTAACCGGTAATAAACTTCTCCAAGAGGATTAGATGTTGAGATGGAGAGAGTTGAAATCCCCGAGCTCCGGGAAATACTTCGGTTTTCTCTCAAAAGAGGGTTTCAGTTCCATGGCGTGATTGATACCGGTAACCTTTTTTTCTTGTTGCATTTTTCAGTATTTATTTTATGCCAAAAGTAGACACAGCAGATGTTTAATATTGTCGCCGGTATTTTTTTTAGGCTACTCCTCCTTTTCTCTGACCTCCCCCCCCCCTTTTCCCCCCCTTTTTTTAAAACTCAATTTACCCGGGGGGCACGTGCCCCCGCGGCCCCCCCCCCTGGATCCGCGCCTGCTATAGCTGCACTTTAGTGGCAAGTAGCTATAGTGGTCAAAATCAGTCAACTGCCTGTTTTGACTGTTGACCCAAATGTGCACAGTGGCATTTCGACTGGTTTTTACTGTCATTTCGACCACCCTCAACAATACAAGATGTTTTTATAAGTCAAAAAAGGTTGTCTCATTTTGACCTGTAAATGTACTTACTACACGTAAGGTTTGACAGATATATCTTGGCAAGTATATGAACATTTTGACTGATTTTGACCCTTGCAGTCATTAATATTCCAAAATCCTCCAAGTCCAAGGGGCACTTGAAAAATTCAGCACTGTTGGAAACTGGTACTTTCACCTCTTCAAATGGGACAAAATTACTACCTGGCAAGAAGTACAGGCCATAAGTGCTGAATATGAAAGATTAATGAAAATGCATGGTGCATTTTGAAGATATGGGCATGTTTCCAAAAGTGCACTGACGGATTTTGGAGGATTCACAGAGATGCCAACATTCCAAATTGAAAAAGAGTAATTTGCCACAGTGCATCCGCCTCGGACACGAAAATACCCAAATTACCCCCTTTTCAAACCTCACACTCCAGGCTTTACATTTTTATAAATCGTAAGAATTGATACAAGGATCGTACAATCGTAATTGGACTCAATAAATCGTAAAAATTACGCCCAAATCGTAAATGTTGGCATCTCTGGATTCAGGAAGGTTCCTAGTCAGAATACCTACATGTAGGGGTTTAGTGTTAACGACAAAACCTCTATTTACTGCACAACCCAAAACCTTTTACAAAGTTGGGTGGTAAGGTGCCAGTACGTTCAGGTGGTTACCTACCGACGTCCTGACGTTTGATTGTTTTCCGTTTGCCCCTTGCGGTTTGACTGTAGGAATTCACGCCACTGTGAATTAAGTCCATGCAGTGCCGAAGCGAGTGCATAAGCTTGGGGAAGGGGTGTGGAAGGTAATTTGCCGACTGACTTCAGCGGCGGTAAACAAAATGATTAAGTCATGAATATGCAAAGACAACTTTTGATTTTTAAGTTGTTTGCTTTACAAATTTGTGGAAAAAGTATATATTGGATTGGGATCTAAATCCGGTCATGATGGAATCTGTTTGTGATCCTCTGGGGTGATAAAAACGTTATAGAATTATAAAACAAAATGCGATATTAAGGACACGGCGGGTTTATAAGAGTTGAAAACACAGTCTCATCATTAACAATCAATATTGTGTTCCTTCATCAAAGCCGGCAGGACATCTTAGAACATGATTTCACAAGTTGTTTTTGGTAAGTAAAGCTTTTCGATGCTGGATTGCTGGAGAAAGTGGCTCCGGATCTGAACTATCTAGTGCCCTTAAAGATATATCGCCCGTGTTTTGGCCGATTTGACGATAAAAAATAAATTTAAATGTTGAATTGCTATTTTTCACGGGCTAAGGAAGTTACAAGCTTTCATTTGAGACATTGAACGAAAAAAATCCGTCAAGGATTAGTACCAGTAAAAACTCAAATTAATAAAATACTGGGTGACTGTTTTAATCCTCGGCTTGCACGAAGGCGTCTTCCTATTCCATGCCCTGGTGATCGTGAAGACGTTGTCCCTTTAAGTTAATGTGTCCTCAAAAAGATTATTATCCCGGAGTTTTACTTTTTTACGTTTACTTTTATTTGTTTTGTTCTTATTATGGCAACAATTACCGTGGGTCCCTTAACATCTGTTCTCACTTCTGTTATCGTAATCGACTTTCTTATGCAGCGGTCAAATGGAATCTTCACATACCCCCCTCAAGCCTCGTTCAAGATTCGACGCCGTTTCGACGTCGAATCTTCAGGTCAAAAATTTACATTATGGGTGAAACTTGACCGTAATTATTTTTGGGAGGTGTGAATCTTGACCTAAAGTTTTTCAAAGAAGGGTGAATCTTTGCCTTAAAAAAATTACATGTGGGTGAAACCTTGTCGAAAATCCTCATTAATAACGATGGAAATGCGTCGAACTTGAAACCAACTAACGTCAAAACGGAACTAAAACAAATAACTGACTAGTATTTTCCGTTTGTCAGTTCAGATCTCGATATATCTGTATAGTATAGGCCTAAGCTATAGCGCTTTTGCGTTAGCCATCACATATCTCGAAGCTAATTACCCGGATGTTTCTTTGTATCATATCAGCGTACTTTCCACAGCTACATTATGGCTTAATTCGCATCCTCCTAATAGTATTTCTATGGTATCAGCACATCGTCTGCTGCGTCATAGAAATACATTGCATTGTATCATATCAGCGTACTTTCCACAGCTACATTATGGCTTCATTCGCATTCTCCTGGCCTAATAGTATTTTTATGGTATCAGTACATTGCATTGCATGATCATGATGTAACCAACCTGACTTCAGTCAGTCACAGGGTGCGGAAAAAACGAAAGTAGACAGGTAAATGTCTTGAACTTTTTGATTATTTGATTCATTGAGCCTACTACCAGCTTGGTATAAATTAAAAAGATCTTTACCCATTTTACTTTAATATATTTTTTCAATGATACGCGAAGTAGTGCGGGGAAATATGAGCACGGGTGCCCCGGCTCTGGATAATAGTCATATCACTGCGAGTGCGAGACCTGATCGTAGGCTGTAGCTTAGGCTAACGTTAGAAGTAACGTTAACGTTAGAAGTGCTTTGAAAATGATGTCAAAATTAATAATTCTCCGCATTAAAAAAACGTAGACTTGTGGCTGTGTAATAGTGAATATTGGAAAATTTCGATCACATATAATTCCGTTATGTAAAAGTCTAATTTGGTAAATTTCTTTCTGGTTTCTGAGTGATAGCCTAACGTTAACGTTAGGGCCTATGTAATGTGTGGGGCCGTATACGTTAGAGACGCCTGTGGTACTAGGCCTATATCCATAACGTTAGGCATACGTAGTATGTACTAACGTTACTCGTTAGTACTTGTAGGCTAGGCCGGTTAGTTTAATTATGGCCTGGGCCAACATTTTAGTTTTTGTCAACAACGGGTGAGATCCCCTTTTTTCCCATGGAAAGTGGAGTGTTTATTATGGGCAGGAGAAACGTCTTCAAACGTTTTTATATCTTTGTTTTTCAATTTTGAGACAAGGAAAGAGGAAGCAAACAGACATTTTAAAGTTGTGCATCATATTTATTTTCTCTGGCCACACTTTATTTCATATTGCTGTTAAGATAAACTACCATAATACAACAATGTATCATACAAGAAAATAACAGAGAGTAACAAAATAGAAAATGATGATGGTACAATAGGAAGAAAAGGTTGGCTCTTTACTTTTGACTGATTGAAGTACATGTGTCATAAAAAGAAGGAACCAAAAACATTTTTTCTCTTTGGTGAATCTTTACCTAAAAAAATGGCTGAGGTGAATCTTCACCTAAAAAAATTTAGCTGAGGTGAATCTTCACCTAAAAAAATGGCCGTGGTGAATCTTCACCCGAATTTTTTTTGGTAAGGGTGAATCTTGACCTGATTTTTTATTGAGGCAGGTGAATCTTTGCCTAAAAAATATTGCATGCGGGTGAATCTTGACCTAAAAAAAATTCAGAAAAAGGTGAAATGGGGTGAACGCTTGAGGGGGGTATGTGAAGATTACATTTGACCGCTGCATTAAGAGTATGAAGTATTTCATAATTCAGTGATAAATTATTTGCATTTGCGTCATAAAAAAATAGGTAGAATAAACTGAATTATCTTGCTCACCATCATCACTAAAGATTACTTTGTCTATCATCAATGATTGAAGTGTGGGTGGGGGAAATGTCCACAAACAATTCTGGCCGTCAGGCCTTATCTAGAATACTATTCAGGTCATTAAAGGGCGATATAAAAGTAAAAAGTACATTATGAGAGTAAAATTGATTATACAAGTAATTTACTCTTGTATAAATGAATGATGTAGCTGGTATTAGGATTACAGTATTAGTATTATTAAGTGTTTCACACGAATTGGTGTCCTTTCACACGAAGCTCATTTTGTAATATTTCTCAAACATTGAGAACATTTTCTCAAGGAATGTTGGCTTATTTTCGTTGTGTGAAAAGGGCAGGTATTTGTTTATTTCTTACATGTGTTGTTTCCAGGACCGTAGTGAAAACGGGGGGTGGGGGGGTGGGGGGTGGGGGGCAGGGCGGGCTAGTGAGCAAGCCAATTTGTCACCTTCCTCCAAGGATTTCTAAAAATGCTTTTAACACTGGTTCGTAAACCTGAAGAAACCTATAAAAAAAAAAGAAGATGAAAGGATTTTCAGTTTTAGATGTGGATGGGGGGGGGGGGGGGGGTGATTTCCATACAAATGTTCTAAGTAAAGACATGGGCGGATCCAGAACATTTTTAGGGGGGGCTGAGAATCAAAAACAATTATTTTTCAGTACTACAAAAATTACAATGAAATAATCAAAGGGAGAGAAAAACAAAGCACACTGTGGGAATGGGAGTGCGTTCTCCTCTCCCCTCCCCCCTCTCTCTCTTTTTCTCTTTTTTTTTCTCTCTTAAATTTTTTATTTTTATTAATTTTTTTTAACGTTTTGGGGGGGGGGGGGGGCTACAGCCCCCTTAGCCCCCCCCCCCCGGATCCGCCAATGAAAGACCCACGTAACCATACATATAGGTTCTGAAAACCCAATCCACATGGGTTGTCTGCAGTAAATAAGTATACTTTTATAAATAATTCACCAACAAATTCGAGTAGCGTGCTTTTCCCCTGCCTACTGGCCTATATAATGAGCTCTGCTTGCCTAGGCTAGGCCCTCCAGAAGCCCAGGTTATGTTGATTGGCAGGTACTGTATTGTTACAGGATTAGGACTCACAAAAGACAATTAGGAGGCCAGGTAGCCTGGGCCTGGCCAGGCTTCTCAAAGGCTTGGCTGTACCATGACTTTGGCCATCCTCCCTAAATCAACTTGTTTTGTACACGTTTTTCAACCGAGGACATTTGGAAACACTAACCGCAGACTGATGACCCATTGTTCCCTTTTGTTATAGGTCCTATAGGTTTACGCTGTACCAGTGGACTTTTTCAGTGGGGGGACGGGGGGGGGGGGGGGCCCAGAGGGTATGGTTTTTCCCCCTTTTTTTTCTTTCCCTTTTTTGGGGCACTATGAGGATTTTTCGTGGGGGGGACTAGAAATTTGTGGGGGGCACGTGCACCCAGGCCCCCCGTGGCTACGCCGCTGCACCATACACAATGCAGTACTTTGAAAAGTGAATTAAAACTGATTGGATTCAAGTGGTCCCAAAGTACGCTTCCGTCTCCCCAGTGTACATTTGACATGGGGTACCAGATGCCGTTGTCGAGTTGTCACTTATCATTCCATGGGGAAAGATATCGTCCAAACTATAGCGTCATTTGACTGTCAAAACGAAACAAAAATACAAACAGATTTTCCTAATAAGTAAGTGCTAAATAATATTTGAAGCCCTGTTCCCAGAATTCTAAAAAAAACCTAAACTATAACAACAGCTTGTGTTATGTACACAAAAATATTAATCAACGCAGATCAATGGTTGTTATCATCGTTTTTAAAAATGGAAATTTAACAGGAAAAATGGAACTTTATCAGCTTTGTTTATCTCGACTCACACAGAGGGAACGCAGTCGGTAGTGACAAGCAATTTTGCTACAAACGTTACCATGCAGTCTTGGTATTTGGTAATGTCCTTTCATGTCAAAACTCGAGTTTTCTCGATATTCTTTATAAAACCAATCTGTGAAAGTTTCATCACAATTAGGTGCTCACGTTTTTCTGAAAATTACGTTAAACTGTTATAGGGCCCTATGATTTGTATGCTTTTGTGTTTTCCAAAAGGTTGCCAGCTGGCACAATTTTGCAGCAATTCCTGATTATTCATAAATGAAAACACTTCAGACGAAATGATTCCTCATGATGATTGATACTTGTACCATACTTTACACCAAATAAGCCTTTTAGATAATTCATTAATGTGACAATCCGGTCATTATTAATGTTGTACCTTCCCTTTAAATGACAGCTGTCCATTTGCTGTCACTCATGCTCATTAGAAGAAAAAACAAATTGACACAATAAAATAATGGAAACTCTTTGTCGTGTGTTAATAGTCATCCGTTGACTATAAAATAAAGGTTACATACACACCGTGCTTCAGTTTTCCTGAGACATCTGCCTCCCCGAAAGCCTTAGGGATAGTTCTGTACGAGATGAGGGTCCTTGTTGCGCTGATAGTTCTGTTGCCAGTTGCATTTGGTAATGATGGTGAGTGTCATTGTATTTTTTTTTTTACCACCCTTTTTACCGATTATTCATCTTTTGTAAATGTAGTTGTAAGTATAAAAACACACTTAGGGATCCACACATGTTTGTTTTACTATACTACCGAGGACCCCTTCAGTCTTGTTCCCCTCTATATGTTGTTCCCATTGTTGTTAGGCCTTAACTGTACTGGGTATGCCCCATATGATTTGTACTTTGGGTGACTACCGTGGACGATGAGAACTTCAACAGAGGACTATTGGTCCTACTGTTAACAAACGAACCCGGCATGGGTCTACTGTTCCTATACACACTGTAAAAACGGGCAAAATGTGGTTGGGGTAAGGTACTTTGAACCAGAATTGGTCAGTATTTACCACAACTGTTCATGTATTTTTGGAAAAAGTTATACAACACTGGGGCAATGGTAGACCAACTGTGTAACCTGTTGATATGTTGACCAGTGTTGGGCAGCATATCAACATAAACGGGTCCCATGCATGTATATGTCGCTGATACAAAGTTTCAGTGCGCCTCTTGCTAATAATGACTTCACCCCAAAATCCCACAGTAAATGCCGCTGGAAAGAAGAAAGAAGTGTGCTTCTCGGAAATAGGTTGTTTCAACTACGATTACCCGTTTCTTGATCCACCTCGGCGGCCGCTGAGCTGGGCGCCCCAATCACCACAAATTATCGACACCAAGTTCAATCTCCACACACGCAAGAACCCGGACAAGGTTTACGCCCAGCTACTGGATCCAACCGACGTGAACACGATAAAGAACTCGTACTTCGACCCGGCCAAAAAGACGAAATTCATATGCCATGGATTCGTTGAAAGCGGTAGGCAAAACCTTTTTTTCAGCATCCTCATAATTTGATTATTCTATACATTATCTCATTTCGTGTATTCTACAATATACTTTCTATCCCCTTTTAATTTTGTAGTTTTCACTAAATTCCTTTCTTCTTCTAACCACCCTCCTCCTCATTTCCCTCATACTTGACATCCTTTCTTCAATCCATCCCTCCAGCCTTACTTTCTTCCTTCCCTTCTTCCTTCTTGCATCCTACCTTTCATTTAGAAACATTCATTTCATGTCAGCATCATAAATAAATAAATTTACATCATTTTTTAAGTACATACAATAAGACAGATGTAACAGCTACATAATGTTGACAAGTAGGGAAAATGGGGAAGCAGAGATTTAGTTACCCTTCACTATGGACAGACAGAATACACAATATGACATAATACAAACAAACAAAGACAGGACAAACAAGAAAACATGAGTAAGACCGGATGTAGTTTCATTTGAGAAACTTAAAAGTAAAAAGAAAAAGAGGATACATTTTTTTTTTAAATGCATCCATCTTTCGAAACTTCATTCTTTCATTCCCTCCATTCATTTAATTATCCATTCATTCTATCGATCGATCGATCAGTCAATCAATCAATTAATCAATCGATCGATCGATCAATCAATTAATCAATCAATCATCCATCCTCCATAAATACTTCCCCTTATCCTCCCGTCCAATCCTTAAATTCTGCCTCCTTTCATTCGTCCATCTTTCTCTTTTCTCCCTTCGATAAAATTCTGATTATCCTCCCTCCAATCTTAATTATTCCCTGTTTTTTCCTTTCTTCATTCATATAATTTCAAAGGTTTAGCACATGCAGTGCGGCCATCTTGTACCGTATCTCTTCCATTAATTCAAGAGGGCAAACCAATGCTGGATGGGCAACAAATTAGTCCATTCTCAGCGCTTTGACTGTGAGGGAAAATCTGCGGACAAAGATTGCCGCGGAATAAGGGTCTATCCACTTCGTGTATGACCTGTTGAGGGCGCATGTTTTCGAATGGCGCATGTTTTAGATAACCATTGATCGATAAAGGCAGTAGTGGTGCGTTGCGTTTGATGTCTTTTGCAGTTGATATAGTACCGTTTGTACATTGCGCGCATAAAGTGTACGCACATCGCTCATTTGAAGCCAAACTGGTCTCCTGTCTTTATCCTTTCAATGATATAGACAGGCTCCAGGCGTACCATTCAAGGGATTTCATTGGATACGTTGTGCCGTTCATCTGACGTCACGCTTTGAGGCTTCGCTAGCTACCAACCAAGGTCAAAGTTGAATCTCGGGGAAAACATGGCGGCCGCGACCAGTATCTGGCGTAATTCACGAGCCTTGAGGTGTGACGTCAGATCTTCAGGCTAATTTGAAGCCAAAGTGCCCAATCATTAAGACCCTAGATGTATTTTCACCGCTAGAGGGCTACGACGTACACGGAGCAGGATTATAAGGAACCTTTCCCTTCTAAATACATACTATCTTCTCCTATTCATTATCCAGGTTTAATAGAATGGGATTACTGGATGATGGACATGGTGACAGAGTTCTTGAATCATGATGATTTTAACGTCATCCGTGTCACGTGGGGTAAGGGGTCACTGTTCCCGTACACACAGGCATTGGCAAACACCAGGGTCGTGGGTGCAATGGCCTCACTCCTGATCGACAAAATTAAGGTACAGTTTTCAAATCCCGCGTACCCCTTTGTTAAAAGGTCATTATAAATGTGATATTGGATTGAACTGAATTTAATTGAACTCATGGGTAATCAAACTTGATAAAGATCAAGTAATTATGACTAGAAACCAAACTTGGAAATGTGTATCTACATGTAATTGGCAGCAATATATAATTTCTTAGGAAAAATGCAAATTTCCATTTACAATTCACATACTGATCAACTTGCAAACTCATTCGTGGAATTTTGATTGACCACCAGATTTTAATTAGGTATAAAATAAAATGTTGCTAAGATAATATTCAGGTGATATTTTTATTTTACACTTAGTGAATGTCAAACTTTAATCATTTATTTCTGTTGAGATTGCCAACGATGTGTAAATGGCTTAATTATATCCATGCAGTTTTGAAATCAGAGATATCAAGTTTTCCATACAGATGTTCTAGATGCCGATGATCTTAAAACCTCCAACTTTCTGTCCCATTCCAATAATGTAAGTTAATTCTTGCTTTGTTTGTTTTGTGTGTTTTGTTCATTTGCGGGTATAATAATAGGAATTGTACGGCATCGGAGCTGAAACCTTCCATTTTGTCGGTCATAGTCTTGGGTCCCACATCGGAGGGTACGTTGGGGAGAGACAACCTAACTTGGGCCGAATTAGTGGTAAGTACGTCTGAAACAATCACTGTGGGGGAAACGAAAAACCCTTTCTACCAACGGCTGGCAAAGCTGTCGTATTGAGCCCTTCACATGAATGCGGAAGCTAATGGCCATGTTTCTCATCACTTTTTAGTGGGAAAGACATAGCCCTGTACATGTAGCTTATTAATGTTTTAAGTATTTACTGTGAGTTTTGATTAGATAAAAACTGGATTTTATTATCCCCTGGGGATATTTGCTTGTTTTCTGGGGTGCTCTTTTGAGCAGGTTCATAAAAAAGCGAAGCGAATTACCGTGACGTCAGCTGACAGTGAAATCGGCCGCTTTCACTATTATTGACTTCATGATTTAACAGTAAAATTTCAATCCCTCAACGTAAATTATGTAGAAATAAATCAATTACATTCAATTTATCAAAAGCCGACAAGCATTGCTCACGGAAAATAACACAACGTTGCTACATAAATTTAATAGATTTTTGTGATTTTCGCCAAACATTTCCCGGTTCTTGTGTTACTTTTTGAGCCGTCATGGGTATGTCATGGGTGTGTCCAACCTGGGCCCTGTTTATTCATGTCTAGAAACGTATAGCTAACTTTTGTTCACATCTTTTGAAAAGACTGAAAAAAGCCACTTATTTGATCAACAAAATCCACTGGTCAACATAATTATATTTTCTTCACTGACGGGAAAGACTTACTTACCTTTTGACAGAACGAACTATCATCAACTCCTCAACCTCATCGTTCAAACCCACAGGTGACCAACCCAAATATACTCACTGATTTAGCACATATCGAAATACTATACCGGTACTTAACAATATTGTTTAGAAGCACAGTTTGTGTGTTACTGAGATGGAATTTTTTTCAATAATTTTTTTCAATGATAAACTTATCAACCCGCATAATTATTTTGTTCAAATCCATAGGTGACCAACACAATTGTTCTAAATGTTATATTATTGCACATTTTTGTTATTGGCTTTACGTTTCGAACCTAGCAGGTGGATTCTTTTCTCAAAACCTGCTAGGTTCGAAACGCATAGGCCAATAACATAATATATTTTGCATTTATACTACAGGTCCTTTAGGTTGGTAAGCAGTTTGCAATCAGCTAATTCTCTATTCATTTGATATTATTGTTTAAAAATAAATACTCACTGATTTAGCATTGTTGTCGAAATTCTACACTATAGAAGCACAGGTTACTACGGAAGCTTAAATGACCATCCATGTTTCCGAGTTACAGAGGTTTTCTTTATCATGGAAAGAAGACAAAGGCAATCAGTGTTTTCAAGATAACTATTCCGTCTTTCCATGATAAATAATCTAAGTAACACGGATGGTCATTTAAGCTTCCGTAGTGTTACTGAGATGGGAGATTTTCATTAAAAAAGTATATAGTAAAAAGTACATGATAAACATACCAACCCGCATAATTGTTTTGTTGATAGGGTTGGACCCGGCTGGTCCAGGCTTTGATGAAGCCCAACCAGAGGTTCGACTCGACCCAACCGATGCTTTGTTCATTGATGTGATACACACTGATGCCCAACACACTCTGGACTTCGGTAAGCTACAAGCAAGGGGCTAAAATAAGTGTGATTTGGATGCAGCAGCGTAGCCAGGACTTTTTCAGTGGGGGGCACAGGGGGGGGGGGGGAATTGCTTTTCAGTGGGGGGGGAGGGGGCCCAGGGGGTATGGGTTTTTTCCCTTTTCTTTTTCTTTTCTGTTTGTGGGGCACTATGAGGATTTTTCGTGGGGGGCACCTAGGGGGGGGGGCCCTGGAAATTTGTGGGGGCACGTACCCCCCGGCCCCCGTGGCTACGCCGCTGTTTGGATGAGATCATTCACATGACTTTTCCGAAACATACGAATTAAAAAACTATCGAATAAATTAAGCAGAAACAACTTTTACCGGAATAAATAATTATAAATTTGTCATCGAAATGGCGGCATTTATATCATATTCACCTTATTCCTGAGTTAGCCATCTTATGTCTTATTCCCTGAATACAAGAGGTTGTGTACCTGTACACGCTCATTATAGTAACCTGCCTAATTATGTCTGTTTGCAGGGGCAACCTCACTTTCAAATGTCATTGAATTTTTAGTAAAATAAGGGAAATAGCTACATCCATTTATTTATTCCTTATGTCAGGAATGAACTTTTCTTTGGAACTATCAGATTATTGGGCCTTCTCACTGGTGCATGCAGCATGTAAGCTACAGAGTGTGGTTGTTTAGAATTACAGCCTCACTTTCGTATATATCGTGAATAAGGCGAATATGCTACAGAGCTAAAACTCGATTTGTGTATTATAACATTGCTTACACCTCTCTCTGTATTATATAACCAATGGTCGGGTACAATTATCTTCTAGGATTTGGGACGATTAAACCAGTGGGTCATATGGATTTTTACCCCAATAGTGGGCAAGCCCAGCCCGGTTGTGACCAATCACTCATCGAGGACTTCTTAGACGACGGACTGATTGGAGGTGAGCTTCTTGAGATTATTACCATGGCAACCGTGGATACAAGAGAGAGGCAGAAGGTGTCACCCATTTATTATAGGGTTTCCTGATCGGGGCATTTTACTCATTGGGAGAATAGGGTTTCAATCAGGATAAAAGTATCTCCCAATAGGGATAGTATAGTTGACATCTACACAGTGAGTGATAATAACACTGATGGGTTTCCCGATTGGGGTATATTGTATCCTCATTGGGAGAATAGGGTTTCAATCAGGATAAAAAGTATCTCCCAATCGGGATAGTATAATTGACATCTAACCCGTGATGCGATAATGGTGCAATAATCACTCAAGGGTTTCCCGATTAGGGTATACTGGTATCCTCATTGGGAGAATTAATTATGGTATCAATCAGGATAAAAGTATCTCCCATTTAAAGTATCTGGATATTATATGACCCCGTGGGCAGAATAGACCTTATGCATATGACGTCACAAACTGAATATCGCCCTCATTCAGAGGCTAGAGAAGGTCACTCATTGGTTCATGTATGCGCGCTGTGCGTGCGTATACGCACAACGCACATACATGAACCAATGAGTGACCTTCGTTTGCCTCTGAAAGGGGGCGACCTTCAGTTTGCGACGTCATATGCATAAGGTCTATTAAGACACGTTGGATAAAAAGGAAAATTATACATTGGTAGAGATTTAGCTTTTTAATTTATCAGGGAATCAACCAGTAGAACATCAGTCAATTTGGTCAAGTTGCTAGTTGACCGCGCCCACATTACCGGTCCTTTTCCAGGCTTACAGTCTCGGGGTTGTGGTGCGATCGCATCCCACTAGACGAGTAAGCTGCTTGCCATAAATAAATATGAACAACATTTTTTTTAAATGAAAATAAATAACTATAAACAAATGTTTCATATGATCAATTACGTCATCATAACTTAAAGTGGGACAGCTCTGTGTCATTGGGCAAGCTCGGTGGTTGAGAGGTAAAGACGTCTGCACTAGTAAGCAAGAGGTCGTGGGTTCGAATCCCGCCCGAGTCGCCTGTGAAGTTTTATTCACAGACACTCGAAAAGCACTGAATATGCAGTGCTATACACACGTCGGTATGTTGGGCAAAATTAATCCAATTTATTGTTTATCACCGGACGCAAGAATTTCAACAACCTATAGCTCTGTGTTAGTCTGACCAAACACAATCATTCTTCATTTTGTACAGGAGCCGTGAAATTTGTGGCTTGTAATCACATGCGGGCGCATGAGTTCTTTTCTGACTCCATCAACAAGTGTCCCATATATTCCTTCAAATGTCCAACAGGTACGAATAATAATATACTATCTAGTGTGACTGATCAGTACTATATATGAGGTTCTCATTGCGACCTGGTCGTTTCAGTATTTTACGGTCCTTAGAATATGCTTAGAACGACCTGGTCGTTTTCACCGTCTCATGCATATATAAATGAGTAAAGCCAATTCGCTTATCTTAATTGGCGCAAAATATTAGTGAATATTCAGAGTGGTTGGACTGGGGTTGGCGCATGGCCACAGGAACAGAACCAAAAAATGAGCAGCATTTAACAAAAGATAATTTCGACAATCTGATGTATGTCAGTCCTAATTTTGAATATGAATGTGATGCAAATTCGTCAGGATTTTGAAAAGTTCTGAAATAAATTACAGTTTTTATACTTGTGAACAGTTCAAATGGGGAATGTATTCTAGTTGAATTTCACTAGATCTATGTATTCTAGTTGACTTACCGTGCAAATGATTCTCCATTTATACAGCTGACGCCACTTACGCCGACAACTTTCTCAATGGCGAGTGTTTCAATGGCAAAGACATGGCCGTCATGGGGTATCATTCTATTGACTACAAACCAGCTCCTGGTGTCCAGCAACAAGTGTACTTCACGATGACAACGGCATCGTCACCTTATTGCGCAGGTGAATCAGCAACGGTGGGGTCCAAAGGAAATTAAACATACGAAAATGTTAAAGCTCCAAGATCTTCCTGAATATATTTGCGTTTATATTTGACGAATAACATTATTGGTATAGAAACCAATCAGTAATTACTGGAGAAGAAAAACTCATTATTCATTTTCACACGCTGATAGAGATCAATGGTCAGAATGTTTGATAAAAGTTATTTTCAGGTACGAATATAATATTGTGTTGAAAATTACTACACTCTCAAAACTAAATTGTAGAATCGACCTTTTAAGAGTTCGGCGAGTGACAACACACTTTAAAGTTAAATTCAACTCAAAGAAAGTGTTGAATTAACACAGACTCAAGTTAAGTCACACTTTATCAATGTTAATTTAACACTTTTAAAAGTTAAATCCAACTTTATAAAGAGTTGTCACTCAGACCGAACTCTTTAAAATGTTGATTCAACACTTTAGTTTTAAGAGTTTATTGTTGCAAAGGGCTTTAACTGTGAGAATATATTTTTGCAAAAAAATAAAAAATAAATGAAAAATGGCTATATGGGCGGAAACAGGACCGGATTTAGACATCGAGGCCCCTGGGCAGCCTTCAGTAGTGGAGGCCCACCTTACCTTAGAATACTAAAAACTAAAAGGTGACAAGAGTCACAAGACATAGTTACAGTCATCCATAAAGTAAATTTTTCAAGTAGAAAGAATCTGAATAAGCAAGCAAGCAGGTAAATCATGATCAATCATAACAAGAATATAGTACAGTACATGTACATACAGACCAGCCTATAGTTCAGGTCAGCCTACATTTTTCCTTACAAATTTTTTTTCATGAAATATGTGGAGGCCCCTGGGCAACTGCCCAGCTTGCCCAGCCCTAAATCCGGCCCTGGGCGGAAAAGGTAGCCACAACTCCTTTTAACACAGCCACGCTGTTTTTTCTTTCTGCAAGCATGTCAACAAGTTCCATAATTTTGTTTATACGTTTTGTGTGGATTTTATTTCATTGAACAGACTCCCCTTTCCGTGTTCACATCTTCTTTGACAAACCGTGGTTCTCCGAGAAATTCCAGGGGTGGGCTTATGTGACTTTTATCGGCAGTTCGGGGATGACGCAACGAACTCAGCTCAACGAGTAAGTGAACATTTTATTCAGCGGTATTCCCGCTAATCTTTCCAAAACTGGCCATAAGGAAAATTTAAACAACTTGCCAACAGAGGGCGCCTCTGATGCGACTGAACCAGACTGCACGGGGCCAGCTCGCTCTGGAGACATGAACTGCACCAGAGCAATTTATTATACTGACTGGATCCACTATACAACATGAACACAACAGAAATGCACATAAAGAAGTATAATATGGATTGAGACTTGCTGATTGGTCTACTACAAATGAATGCTACCACAGAGCCATTTTGGTACTCCAAAATACAAAAGAAACACAAAAGAAATGCACATACAAAGAAGTGCACATTGTGTGGATTGTGCGAGCACCAATATGACTACCAGTGGCTTCTATTTGCGCATGACCATCTATGATCTATCCAGTCAGTATATGGAGATCAGTTCATCAGAGCCTGGGAATTTTATTTTGTGTGTGTGTGTGTGGGGGGGGGGGGGGTGTTTGTTTGTTTGTTTTCAAGTGAAGAAAACAAAGCCTTCAAGCTGGAAACTGGGTCATTTTCTGGGACAATTACGTACAAATAAGACTCAACAAAACTACCAAATCAAAATTATAATCAATTGTGCAAGGTAAAATCGGCTAGAGCAGGGAATATTTATATTTAAACCCAATTTCTCTAAATAGACAAAGTGTTTACTTCAAGCCGGGTACAGATATGAATTTCATCATCAACACTGACATAGACCCAGGCGACCTGTCTGGACTGACCTTCTACTGGGAGCATGACTTGTCACTTCTGAAACCATGGGACTGGCCGCTCTTTGATGACATCGAGGTCTTCATTGCCAAAATTGAGGTGGATGGGCTTGTGTTGAAGAAAAGGTTTGTACATTTTGTTTTATATTATTTATTTTACTTTTAACAGTTATATTTTGACACACAATTCAAAGACTTGACATAGATTCCAAAGAACACTTATCTCCTGGTTTCAACAAAAACAATTTTGTTTGTATTATTTTTGTATTATAGTCTATTATATTTGTAACAATCATATTTTGGCACAATTCAAAGACTTGACATCAAATTCCAAGAATACTTATTCCTTGGGTTCAACCAAAAATAAAAATTTATTGTTAAACATGACTTCCAAAATAAACTTAAATATACTCATGGAACACTTGAACATTCTCACACAATAAAATGTTACGCTGCAATAAGAAATAATCGTTTTAAATGTGATCATCAGTGACGTTATAGTCCTTTATCACAGTGCAGACATCTTGGTCAGATTCTCTGTATACCTAATGACAATGATAATGATAAACCTCATTACAAAAAAGGACCAGACTATTTTTCCTTCCAGCCTCTGTTTGGTTTACATTGATTTGAATGAAAGAAAAACAAGAGGGTTGAAATGAACATGTTCCAGGGGTGTGATTTTGTCTCGAGGACACAGCCCCCAGAACCTCCTGGATGTTTAATTTTGGAGGATTTACAGACCCTTCACATCCCACAAACAAGGAACTATAGGTTTGAACACAATACAGGCTACTTCTTTCTTTCCTTGTTGGCTACTTCTCTTCTTTCAAGAAAATTTGGAGAAAAAGGGAGATTTGTAAAAAATCCTGAAATCAAGAAAAAATCTTGATAAATCACAGACCTGATGTTACCAATTATTAATGTTGTGCCTTCTCTTTAACCTCTTAAAACATGACTTGTGTTTCTTTTTCTTTCAGTTATATAATGTGCAACAGTGCACCAAAGAAAGGAATCAACTCCAAGAAAAATGCACACTTCTACCATTCAAGCTGTTGATGAGCTGGCTCGGTTTGACCACAAGAGGGCAGGCTGTAGCCTGTAACATTCTGAACTGAATATTCTGTATTATATGTATAGTGAGAGTTGCGACAGCTTATATAAATGTATTTGGCATGTCTGGACACAAAATGTCTGCTTGTCTGTGTGCACGGGTGCGCAAAATCATTGTGTTCCCATCTTCCATATGCACTGGATAGTTAACCATTCCTTCGTGTCCTAGGGCCAATTTCACAGAGCTGCTAAGCAGTGAATTTTGCTAAGCAGATGTTTTCACTAAACATTTTAAAACACAGTACCAGCCAAAGTACACTCATTTTATTTGCCAAGTTTGGATGACAACCAAGAAAATCTACTTAGCCAATATTTCTGCTAAGCATTTCCCCCCTGCTTAGCAGCTCTATGAAATTGAGCCCAGATTTGGGTACCTACACACGTTTCATGTCACAACTCTCTCTATACATGGCTCTTTCTAAAGCAGATTTCTTTATAATTTATCAGAGATAATGTATTATAACAGAGCAGCCAATTACATGAGTTATTCTTCTGCACACTATTAAGAACAGTAATCAAAATTTGTCAACAATTTTAAAACTGATTTGCATTTTTCAAAGAGTAAATTTTAAATTACAGGGAACCTGAGGATTATCTGGATGTCATTAATGCTGCATTCCAATTATCTCGTGCAAAGTGCATTTTTCAGTGCAGTAATGCACTATACATGCAGGCCAGTGGCGTAGTCAGTATTTTTAGAGTGGGGGGAGGGAACCCCCTGCCACCCCCCTTTAGCTACGCCAATGCTGTAGGCATGGACGATGCTAACTCTAGTTCACAACTTGCCCAAGCTTTAATGCATGTAATTAGTAAGGGAAAAAAAACAATGCGATTGGAATGCAGCATAAAATTTGAATTGTTTGGGATGATTGAACAAAGACAAAGTGTTATTCCATTCCAATTTCTGAATAGCGCCCAAAATCCCCATACAAAGATATTGAGACAAGATTTGAACCCACAACCTTGGGGGTTTGAAGTGCAACGCTCTACTAACTGTTTTCTTCAACACAATTAAAGAATTTGTAGTGTTTTGAAGGAAACACAAGAACACAACAAACTGCTACAGTTGTTTGCACAAGAAAAGTTTCAGAAAAATTGGTTTGGACCCCAAATCAATGTAAACATGAAATAAAAATAAATGTGAGAAAGCACTGGATGCGACTTTTTTGCAAGTCTGGAATTTTGTTAGAGCAAGAATGTTGAATCTTACAAAAGTTGTACACATTTTTGCTAAAATGTCTGTAAATGCATCCATACTTTATAAGAATAAAATTTAAACCATGTGAATGATACTGAATGATACACATGAGGGTTAATTAGGGCTGTGTGTTTTTGAATAATTTGGTAACCGGATATTTGGATTTTGATTTCGATCGAATATTCGATATTCGAAGGCTACCTACTGTAATTGCGCCACGTGATACAACGAGCATGCACGACAGATAAGGCTTGACATAACCTGGCCTACACCATGTAAATAACATTGCGAATAGGATGGGCTTGTATACGAGAGGATGTAGACGAGAGGATGATGGGGGGGGGGGGGGTGGGGGATAATGATGGAAACTCCAATAAGGGAAACAATTTACGTAAACTTTATTTTCTGTGGAATATTCTTCGAATATTGGGTTATTCAGCACAGCGCTAGGGTTAATTGTCTCCAGGGAAGGGAAGGGAATTTGGTGTATTTACTGTCTTGTACATTTAGAAACAGGATGAACACAATGTTGAATGCCTTCCATTGCATGTGTGTGCATCATGTTGTCCCACTGTGACTGTCAGTTCTAACAGGATGGGTAAGTAGGATGGCAATTCACCTTGTGGGCTCACTTTGCTCACTTAGAGGTCACGTCTTTTATTCTACATATGTACAACTATGTGATTGGATTCCAAAATGTCCAGTCTCTTCAATCCAGCATACCTGACGATACATATATGGGGAATAAAAAGAAAGAATCGGATCAGAAGTGATTCAACACTATATTAGTTTATTATCCCTCCTACGATACCTGAACTATAGTAGCTATAGTGCTCAAAACTGACTGTTTATGACTATTGAACCAACTGTGCACACAGGCATTTTGGACTGGTTTTTACTGTCATTTTGACCACCCTCAACAATACAAGACAATGCTTTTACCAGTCAAAAACAGTCGACTCATTTCTTTGAAAAACGTGGTGTCCAAATATTTCACTTTTGATTTTGCATGTGTATGACAGGTATTGCTGGCTAAAACTGATATGCTGCCATCTAACGCCTCACAAAACTCGGCACAAAACAATTT
>CM055825.1:35049800-35073712 GCA_029582265.1 Zoroaster sp. YZ-2022 | reverse complement strand
GTTGGCAAGGTTCTCCGCGGCAATGAAAGATGGCGCAAGAATAAGACCCTAGGCTCCTTACTGTGCAGCACTTCAGACATCACAGCCCGCTGCATACAAGGCAATGTAACATCTCCATTCGTTACGGAAAATCTGGAGTCATGAGCCAAAATCCCGCTGAAGACAAGACTCCGTCTCTATAACGATACTGCGATCAATCATGCTATACAATTGCAACAGCTGGGCAGTACCCCAAACCATGCTTAATAAGCTGGATACGTCACCGAAGACACCTCACACCATCACAGGTCACTGCTGGCGAAAAGCCTCATCAGCAACCAGGCACTTTACGAACTGTGCAACGAAGAACCCTCTCCTCAAAGGTCGCAGCAAAGATGGTCAATGTTAGCCCATGTCCTGGTATGGACCTTGACACACCGCTCAGAGGGCACTCAGACTTACGCCGTTACTGGCTCACAAGCCTACAAACCCCGACAAGGACGGCACTGCACAAATCTACTGGGCACAATACGCTCGACCTCAAACAGGCTGGACTCGGACCCTCCGCACAGCGAGACAACCCATTGCCACGCAACGCCCATGACAAGCGCCAGGTGGCCGAGGACCAACGGAAGGACTGACGCGCCGCGGGATGTCATATGACTACCGGAGCCGCAGCATACAGTCTGTTATATTTATATATGTTAAATTATTATTAATATGGTTATTCGCACTGTGCACGAGCTGTTCAGGTCACGTCATTATATCACTGAAGAGCAGCAATAGTGCGTTTAGCGTATTTTGCAGGTGATGTGCCTATCTCAAGAATATCTCAAAAGATCATTGGTGTGTAGTGCCATAAAATCAGCACATCAAGAGCTCACGTGACGCCAAAGTGGTTATCATGAAGACACTGGATGCAATTTTACCATTAGAGGGCTACGATGTGAACAGAGTGAATAGTCAACAAACACTGAAATCAACGTCCACAATAATAAGCCAATTGTTTCCAAGAGTACAGGTCAGGGTAATGACAATACCACTACTTGAATAGCATTGTACGTTGACAGCAAATCCATTTTCATTTTTCTTTCCCTAGATACTCACCGTTGACCCATAAGTCGGATTCACATGAAGCACTATTCCCAGCTAGATCTGTCACTGTGATGTTAAGTGTGTAGTGTCCAATATGAAATACCTGTATGTCTACATCGCCATTCTGCCAGTATATAGTAAAAGTGATGTTGCATGAGCTTACTACATCAACTTCTACATATGTTACATTGTATGTCACTGGACATGCATTGTCTGTGGCATTAGGTAAAGTCAAGTTCACACTCAGTTCAGTTGAGTTCAGAGTGGTATTACCAATACAGTTCTCCAACACAGGTGGTGTATTGTCTATAGAAAATAAAAAGTAATAAGAAATGGTTAGAATACACACAAATAACATGCTATATGTTAAATTATTAACAATAATATGATTATTCGCACTGTGCATGAGCTGTTGAGAGCTCATGTCGTTAGATCACTGTTAACTGATAGGTCAGCAATATATCTATAACACACTTGCATGAACATACAGCTGCATCGTTTGCAGTGTTAAATGTTCTTACATTCAACGACCTATACAATCTAAATCTAAGCAAATTCATGTTTAAGTATAAAAATGGCTTTCTTCCTTCTGATTTCAATGATTTTTGCACGCTATCTTCATTGGTACATACATATGGCACCCGTGGTGCATTGAAGGGTAGTTTTTACATTAATTATAACAGAATGTCATTATGTATAGAAACATTGTGTTTTCTTGTGGGATTATATTTTGGAATCATCTTAAACTGGATCTAAAAAACATTATGCTTGGTTCATTCTCAAAAAAACTTGCAGTTGAAAATGCAGTTTTAAAAAATAAACAATCAAACTTGATTTAAATTGTTATCAAAATGTTATTATTGTTATGAATTATTTAATAGTCAGGTCTCACATGCCTGTTACATGTCCTTGTAATGTTTAAGTCTTTGTCTGTCAGAGGGGAAGATTTAAAAGCATTATGCTTCATTTTTTCTCTACGTGTTGGTAATACTGCCAATTTTCAATGTATAAATACTGTCAAACTGTAATTTACACTTAACGTATTGTCAACTGTGCTTAATATTAATAATCTGTGATGTACTATTGTACTCAATATGGATTAAGTTGTTGCCAACATGAAAATAAATGTGTGACATTGTATTGTCACAACGAACAGGGAAGTGTGTGTACAACGCTCATTTGATGCCACAATGAAGTCAACGTCCACAGTAATAAGCCATTTGTTTCCAATAGTGGGGCAGAAGTACAGGTCAGAGTATTGACAATACCAATAAGAGTAAAATTGCATGTTGACAGAAAATTCAATTTCAATTATCTTTCCAAAGAAACTTACCAATGATCCACACGTAAAATACACATGGAGCACTATTCCCAGCTAGATCTATCGCTGTGATGATAACTTTGTAGTGTCCAATATGAAATACCTGTATGCAAAGATCTACACTGCCATTCTGCCAGCATAAATCAGAAGTGATGGAGCAATTTACTACATCAACTTCCTCATATGTTATGTTGTATGTAATTGGACATGCATTGTCCGTGGCATCAGGTAAAGTCAAGTTCATACTCAGTTCAGTTGAATTGGAGGGTACATACAGTGTGGTATTAGAAATCAAGCTCACCCACAAAGGCGCCGTTATGTCTATAGAAAAAAGAAGAAAATGATTAGAATAAAGACAAATAACATAATATATGTTAAATTATTAATATTATGGTTATTTGTACTGTAAGCTGTTGAGGGAACATATAGTTAGATCACTGTTGATCGAAAGAGCAGTAATACTGTGCTGTGTTTGGCATATTTTGCAGTTGATATGCATATGTGTGGAATATCTCAAGTGATCATTGACTGGCAGAGGTAGACACGCACGTAGTACAATAACACACACTGTCCATGCATAAAGTGTACACACAACACTCACTTGCCGCTAATGTAGCTGTCATCAAGACACTGGATGCAATTTTACCATTAGAGGGCTATGATGTGAATGTGAATCAGAGTGAATGGGCAACAAATACTGAAATCAACATCCATATTAATAAGCCATTTGTTTCCAATAGTGTGTGGAGTACAGGTCAGAGTATTGACAATATCAGTACCAATAAAAGTAAAATTGCATGTTGACAGCAAATTCAATTTCATTTATCTTTCCTTAGATACTCACCAATGATCCAAATGTCAGATTCACATGTAGCACTATTCCCAGCTAGATCTGTCACTGTGATGGTAAATTTATAGTGCCCAATATGAAATACCTGTATACAGATATCTACATCGCCATTCTGCCAGCAAATAGTAAAAGTGATGTTACACGAGCTTTCTACATCAACTTCTACATATGTTACATTGTATGTCACTGGACATGCATTGTCTGTGGCATTAGGTAAAGTCAAGTTCACACTCAGTTCAGTTGAGTTCAGAGTGGTATTACCAACGCAGTTCTCCAACACAGGTGGTGTATTGTCTATAGAAAATAAGATGTAATAAGAAATGGTTAGAATAAACACAAATAACATGCTATATGGAATACGCAGACGATGTTGACTTCTTGGACGAAGAAAAGAAACCCCTGGACCAGCTCCAGCCAGTAGCAGCAGAGAAACTGAAAGCCAACAACCTGTTCATGAACGAGATGAAGACAGAGTTTAGTCATGTATACCTTGCAGAAGCCACGGAGACAGACTCGTATGGCAAGGTTCTCCGCGGCAATGAAAGATGGCGCAAGAATAAGACCCTAGGCTCCTTACTGTGCAGCACTTCAGACATCACAGCCCGCTGCATACAAGGCAATGTAACATTCCATTCGTTACGGAAACTCTGGAGTCGGCGAGCCAAAATCCCGCTGAAGACAAGACTCCGTCTCTATAACGCATACTGCGTATCAATCATGCTATACAATTGCAAATAGCTGGGCAGTACCCCAAACCATGCTTAATAAGCTGGATACGTACACCGAAGACACCTCCACACCATCACAGGTCACTGCTGGCGAAAAGCCTCATCAGCAACCAGGCACTTTACGAACCAGCAACCAAGAACCCCTCCTCAAAGGTCGCAGCAAAGATGGTCAATGTTAGCCCATGTCCTAGGTATGGACCTGACACACCCGGGCCAGAGGGCACTAGACTTCGCCGTTACTGGCCTGCTGCCTACAAACCCGGCAAGGACGGCACTGCACAAATCTACTGGGCACAATACGTTCGGACCTCAAACAGGCTGGACTCGGACCCCTCCGTACAGCGAGACAACTCCATTGCCTACGGCAACGTGCCCATGACAAGGCCAGGTGGCCGAGGACCAACGTGAAGGACTGATTGCGGCTGCGGGATGTCATATGACTACCGGAGCCGCAGCATACAGTCTGTTATATTTATATATGTTAAATTATTATTAATATGGTTATTCGCACTGTGCACGAGCTGTTCAGGTCACGTCATTATATCACTGAAGAGCAGCAATAGTGCGTTTAGCGTATTTTGCAGGTGATGTGCCTATCTCAAGAATATCTCAAAAGATCATTGGCGTGTACTGCCATAAAATCAGCACATCAAGTGCTCACGTGACGCCAAAGTGGTTATCATGAAGACACTGGATGCAATTTTACCATTAGAGGGCTACGATGTGAACAGAGTGAATAGTCAACAAACACTGAAATCAACGTCCACAATAATAAGCCAATTGTTTCCAAGAGTACAGGTCAGGGTAATGACAATACCACTACTTGAATAGCATTGTACGTTGACAGCAAATTCAGTTTCATTTTTCTTTCCCTAGATACTCACCGTTGACCCATAAGTCGGATTCACATGAAGCACTATTCCCAGCTAGATCTGTCACTGTGATGTTAAGTGTGTAGTGTCCAATATGAAATACCTGTATGTCTACATCACCATTCTGCCAGTATATAGTAAAAGTGATGTTGCATGAGCTTTCTACATCAACTTCTACATATGTTACATTGTATGTCACTGGACCTGCATTGTCTGTGGCATTGGGTAAAGTCAAGTTCACACTCAGTTCAGTTGAGTTCAGAGTGGTATTGGCAGTACAGTTCTCCAACACAGGTGCCTCATTGTCTGTAGAAAGAAAAAATGAAATAAGAAACAATGGGAAAAAAAACATAATGGAAAATGCCCAGAAACCATAGCTAAAAGGGGGGGGTGGCAGGACAGGTGGCAGGACAGGTGGCTGCTACCCTCGGGTTTTTTTTAACAAAATCTAGGAAATTTGGGCATTTGGTAGAAAAAAAACATAATAAGTACTCTGACCAGTACCATAGCTGATTGGGGGTGGGGGGTTCCCCCTGGCCAGCAATTGACATAAATTTCAGAAATAAATAACTTTTTTGTGTATGGAAAATACTTCTTAAATAATTCTAACATTCCGAGTGCCCAAAACAAATTTTCCTTCGTCAGACAAACAATACAAAAAACTGAAAACTGCTTGGACTATTGTTAGAGATGTTTTTAACAATAACTGGGAAGCAAACTTTTCGGACTCTCACAGCTTTGGCCCATTATTTCTGACTCAATAGCAATGCTCAAACAATATATTTTTGAGGAACTATATTGTCAAAACTAACCTGTTATATTTTCACAATAGTTACCCAAGTTTTTTGAGAAAACCACATAAACTATAAAAAAATTTTTTAAATGTTTTTCGTTTTTTGTTTAAATTTGCCGGCCAACAAGGTTTGATATTTGACACAAGTGTTGAAATTTGTTGATTCCATATGCCCTAACCAGTGGCCTCAATCACCACTGATGCAGTCGCAGATGTTCTCGTCAACGGGGTTGTCAGTCGCTTTGGAGTATCTAGACTTCTCCACAGTGACCAGGGGCACCAATTTGAAAATGTTTTATTCCAGAAGAAATGCACTGCAAAACGATTTAACCATACTTTGAAAGCAATGTTGTCGTTGTCGTTGTACATAAGTGAAAACCATAAAGATTGGGACCTTCATGTACAATGAAGGCATATCGTGCATTACTACAAGAGAGCACTGGAATAACACAAACCATGTTAATGTTTGTAAGAGAAGTGGAACTTCCTGTTTATCTCATTTTCGGCATCAGTGGTATCAGTGGTCCCAAAGCACACTAAGAGGCATCAGACTATGTGGTAGAACTAGAGAGGAGGCTCGACATAGCTCGTGAAACGGCATGGAAATGCCTGTAGCAGTAATGCTGAGGATCAACGCCGGTAGGTCAGGAGTGTCTCCAAAAATGTGATGGTCCCTCATAAAGGTTCTGAATAATGTGGTGGTCAAGGTGTAGAGAGGCCACCTGAACTTACTTAAGCAATTCCACAGTGAGGTGGACTGATCTTAGCCAAGTATCAGCACCACATCCTCAAACATGGAGTTGATATCTGAACAAGTTGATTCCGGGGGAATTAGACAAAATTTAGGAAGTTTGGTTTTGGGAGAAAAAACATAATAAGCAAGGAAAAAAACAATATACTTAAGGATTGCTGATTATTCTGACAGTCCATAATTCCCACTGCCAATTTACCGTGACAGAATTGAAATTCAAAATAGTAGTGATTGGCCTTTGAATTTACATGTAGCAGGTTCTTTCTCAAAGGCAAAATGGGAAAGAATACAAACAACCTACATATATAAACACAAGAGTGAGCAGAAGTTAGTCAGGTGTGATATGAACCAAAAAGAAAAAGACGAAAAAGCAGAGTCATGTAGGTACAGGTCATGGGACCGGACAAAAGAGGGATTATGCATGATTAGAAGTACCAGGAGTTTTTGGCTAGAAGATATGAGATTAGTGAATAGCAATGAGTCAGACAGGGGGAGGAAAATAAAACAGACAAATAGACTAACAAGCAAAACAAATGTAAAATGCAATGCTTGTTAGTCTATTTGTCTGTTTTATTCCAAATTAAATTCACCAGCTATAGCCAAATTCATCCGCCTATAGGCCTACTAGTAAAAACTGACTGTTAATATTGCTCTGACCAGTACCGTACCTGATTGGGGGAGGAGGGCGAGGGGGAGGAGGGAAAAGAGGCAGGGGAAAAAAAGGGAGGGAAGTGGGAGGGGTGGAAGTGAGGAGGGGAAGGGGACGGGAGGACACATGAAAAAAGGTGTATTTTATTTCAACAGTGCATGCACATTCTTGGTGTTAAATGCACATCATCCTTTCACTGATAAATTCCTTCAAATATAGGAGAAAGATCCTAAAGTAAAAGACAGGTATGTGATGAATACAATGCAACGGACTTTACCCAAGACAGTGACATTGAAGCCAGTGTCACCAACTTCGAAAAAGTCCCTGAATTAACTCCTACTGTGCCAACATTGGTTTCAATCCAGCAAGCAACAGGGATTCCATCTAACTATCCTTCGCATTCACGTCTGTCCATGTATGTATTGTTAGTTAAACTTTTTGAAATGTATAAGTTATATAAAGCGTTATTATTTTGTTTCAAGTAAAAAAGGGTAAAGTTGGAAAACAAATGGAGTTGCTTGTGAATCTGGAAAAAAGGGAATCTGCGATGTGTACACATGCTTTTTAACCCTGGTAATCATGTAACGAAATGATTGCATGGTGGCACTTTTTGTTAGCTGAAAAATAGGTCATGAGTTCACGTGGGGATCCAGGCACGGCTGTACATTCATCTTGTAAACCCACTTGCAACTCCAGTAACATATCCCAGTGTAAAGTGAGCCATCATGTGAGTAAATATATCCAAGAATTAAAAGAGTTGAATGAGAACCACAATCAGAAGATCAGAAATAGAATCCTGTTGTCCGTGCCTTTCCATTTATTTCAAACTAACCCCCACATTCACTGAATCTTGTACTTGACGTCCTCAGAGTTAGACTGCATCGGTGGCATTATAGTACACTATTACTGGTCCTGGTTGCAGCAAACCATAATGGCAAAACTTGTATTGAAAGCGGCAAAATTTATCCAAAAGATTCCCTTTCTCAACTCTGACAACTGGGAATTTTAAGAATGTTTTTTGACGTGAATAATATAAGACGTGAATTTTTATTTAGAAATCAATAGCCAACCAAACAAATCAGCATCCATAAAAAGTAGGCTTAGAATATCAAACAGCAAACTCCATGAAACCAAATGGAACAAACCATTATATTTCCTTAAACTATGCACTTATTTCATATCAGAGGAACTATTAAATGGGTATACAGCAATTACCATTGTAATATATGCATGATATAGACACCATTTCTGGAAGCCAAATGCAATTATTTCAAGGCATGAATTCCCAGACTCCGGTTGTGATGGTCTTTATATAGTAAAGCAACCTTTTAAAACCTGCAATGTTTGAAATAGTATACTTTTGAAATACGTGAATAATCAATGACCTAGGCTATGAGTAATGCATACAATAAATATTTAAAGGCTTATAAAAGCTTAAGTAATGTTAATAATGCGCTCAAATACTCACAATTGTTGTGCGTATACTCGAGTAGTGAGTTTCACTAATTGCCCAGCACTAACTAATATGTGCCATATATGGTTGGTATTTTTCACTTTGCTGAAATCAAGCTTACACTCGCTTTTCTGCTGATGATAAACTCTTCGCAATAGCCCAAAATTTGATATTCAACGCAACAACTGCTGAAATTTGTTGATTCCGTATGGCCTATAATAAGAGTCTCATAATTGAGCAATAATAGTTGCATTTTACATGTGTTGGATGGCAGTAGGCCAAGATGAAACATCATTTTTAATAACTCCCAAAAATGTAAGACATAATGCCTTCTGATCAATGCTTGGGTAATGGTCTATGTAGGTTGGGTTTCATCAAATGAGCTCAACAAATTGGTCATTCATGTTAACAGAGTCAAACACGTAAGAACATCACTCCGTCATTTTGACTAATAAAATGTGATGAAGAGCAATGTCATCAATATGCAAATTAGGCTGCAACATTTCCCGTATCCTTCCATACAGAGATTGTATTAGCAATTCTCTTAATGAAACTCTTTTGTCACATACCTACAGTGATGTACATATCACATGTTGCGTTATTCATGGAGTTGTCTGTTGCCGTGTACTGCACAACATGTGGAGACGTCATTAGATCAAAAGTGACGCTGTCACCAACATAATATGTCACACCATTCACATTAATGGTGATGTTAGGAGTGTTTCCAGAGTTGTCAGCAGAAGAGTTTTCAGCAGGTAATGAAACAGTAGAATAGTTCTGGCCGGAATCAGTGTTGACTGTCAGGTTGCCCGGGCAAGTTATATTTGGGGCTTCGTTATCTGTAAATATAATCATTTACCAAAGACATTAAAACTTTACATGGTGAATAAGTATGGAAACATTGACTGAATAATCCTGATGAAGATGACTAATGAATATAACTGTATATTACTCCCTCCTATAGGGTGTGCACAATAACACAAAAGTCTCTTCACATGCCAATGATGAAGTTATCTTGTACAAAAGCATGGCCGCTACAGAATCTTGACAGTAATTATGTATTGCCATGAGTATACAATAATGAATCAGTTTTATTCTTAAAAACATTGGCTACAACTTCCAGCAGAATTCAACTTCAGTACTGAATGCTGCCCAGGGCGCTGACGTACAAACTACAATGCCATGTCACGAATGCCTTTCAGCCAGCGTCGTAACCAACTGGAGGATGAGACCAGACACGGAGTGCCTGAGCAGGATATGAGAACGTCAGAGCCAACCAATGGTCACAAAGCATCCGAAGAGTTGGTACAGGCACCAGACTATGTGGTATAGAGGAGGCTTGATGTAGCTAATGAAAAGGCAAGGAAACATCTAAAGAAGTCTGCCTGATATCAACGCCGTCATTATGACCATAAAGTAACAAATAATTGCTACCAAGTTGGTGCAGCAGTAATGACGAGGGTCAATAACGCCCAGAAGTTCAGAGTGTCTCCAAAACTGCAGCCCAAAATTTGACGGTCCCTACCTCATCATCAAGGTTCTAAATGATGTGGTGGTCAGGTTGCAGAGAGGCCCCGGCATCAGCCTAAAATTGTACACATCAACTTACTTAAGCAATTCCACAGTGAAGTGGACCGATCTTGGCTGAGTACCAGCACCACATCCTCAAACACGGAATTGATATCTGAACTAGTTAATTCCAGTGAATTAGACATGAACACTGATGCAGGTGCAGATAACAGGGAAGCACCAACCAATTACCAAGATGTAGATGAGGTTGTTCAAGAGGAGGATAACAATGGTCCAGAACCTCCAGTGGAACACAGGTTCCCCTGTTACCTCCCTGGGCCTGAATACAACTGAACAACCCATGAAACAAAACCAATTCCCCCCGACCAATTTGGCGATTGATGTCTATAACCAATGGAATGCTCAAAAGAATGCTTCTCGACAAACCTCCACCGTCATGTGGAGGAGTAATATGGCCGAAAGGAAAAATTGAGATGCCCCTACAAGTGTTGCTCGCATTCATTCGTGAGGAAACATGATCTGGATCTGAATTTTCAGACACGTGACCAACAACAGCTGCAAATCAGGGCTAAACCTATTAGCCTGGTAAGTGTGGAGAGGCAACCCCTGGTAGCTTCACTTTCACCACCACTGGTGCACAACATCCCCTCTACAGTCATCAAGTAGTATGACGGATGTTCACCAGACTAATCCAGGATGCACCACCGGCATCTTGTGGAACGAATGAACCAAGAACTGCTGGATGGAGACAAGAAAGTGACAGCCAGAGTGATTAACAAGCACTTCTTGTTATGTTTTGCCATGAGTATACAATAATGAAACAGTTTTATTCTTAAAAAAACAATGGCTACAACTTCCAGCAGAATACAACTTCAGTACTGAAAGCTGCCCAGGGTGCTGACGTACAAACGCCAATGCCATGTCACGAATGCCTTTCAGCCAGCATCGTAACCAACTGAAGACCAGCCAAGGAGTGTCTGAGCAGGATATGAGAACGTCAGAGAAGGCTTGACATAGGTCATGAAAAGGCAAGGAAACACCTAAAGAAGTCTGCCTGATATCAACGCCATCATTATGACCATGAAGTGACAAATAATTGCTACCAAATTGGTGCAGCAGTAATGATGAGGGTCAACGCCCAGAAGGTCAGACTGTCTCCAAAACTGCAGCCCAAATTTGACAGTCCCTACATCATCATTAAGGTTCTGAATGATGTGGTCAGGGTGCAGAGAAGCCCCAGCATAAGCCTAAAATTGTCCACATCAACTTACTTAAGCAACACATCCTCAAATATGGAGTTGATATCTGAACTAGTCGATTCTAGTGAATTAGACATGAACACTGATGCAGGTGCTGATAACAGGAAAGCACCAACCAATTACCAAGATGTAGATGAGGTTGTTCAAGAGGATAACAATGGTTCAGAACCTCCAGTGCAAAACAAAGACAGAGGTACCCTTGTTACCTCCCCGGGCCTGAATGCAACTGAACAACTCATGAAACAAAACCAATAAACCCCTTCCAATTTGGCAATTAGCAGACTTGTATTTGAGTCCTCAAACCTCGAGTCTGAGTCCGAGTCCCGAGTCATGTGGGTCGAGTCCTGAGTCATGTGGGTCGAGTCCGAGTCATGAGTCACAAAGGTCGAATCCGAGTCCAAGTCACGAGTCACTTACAAAATTCAAATGAAAAAAGAAAACCTTATACATATGTCAAGGTTCAAAGTTAAGTGAATAAATACTCGAGATATATGGGCTAGTATCTCATGTTCAAAAAATTTCGCAACATTATTTGAAAATGGTTTGAAATTTCTCAAATCTTTCGTAATAATATTTTCATTTTTTATACAAATTAATGTTTCAAACCCGAATTATATATTTTTTTTTTTTGCTCAGGTAGATGTTGTTGGGTGGCCTGGGGAGGCCATTAGGACAATGTTTAGAATTGGAATTTGGCATCATCCTTTCAAATTAACATATTTAGTGCACACATTATTTTTCAACTGTGCATAATAATAAAGAAAAACCCCTGACAAAGTTTAGAAAAATTTATAATTCTCATGACCCCCGTTGTTGTGCATTGCTCTCGCCTGATTCTATTTCCCAATAATCACGATGGATTTAGCAAAATGTTTTTCCCCATATTTCAGCCTGCAGCCAATATAATATATTGCCAGAATAATATTTAAATAACAAAACAATAATGCACCGTTCTATAATATCCCCAAACCAATTCACCATAACCAAATGCAATAAACACAGATGTTAAACTCTTTTGAAAAAGCCATTAAATTAAATATTTACGACAAGTGTTAATCCGATAGCTTTGTGATAGATTACTGAAAATAAAAATGAGCAGCATTTTAACAAACCAACCAGCTCTTCTCAGAGCCATCACATTTTCCAAAAAGAGATCATACATGGTGTACCTGAAAGAACTCAAGAACAAAAGATAATTTTGATAATCCACCATATGTCGGCCCTAATTTTGAATTTGGAGGGAATTCGCACAATCATCTCCCATCCTCACTCCCAAAGAAAGTCGTCATAGTCTATAGGTTTTGTTGTTAAAATTGTTTCCAAAGAAATTTTTTCCAAAATGAACTCCATAAAAAAGTCACATTTTATACGCTGAAATACCTCACAAATGCCCACACAGAGCCTACTGAATGCAAACTTTTCAAAATGTTCATTCCATTTCTCTAGAATTGACACCAAGTCTGGTACCCATCACTATCGTGCTTTTATTCCCACGATGTTGTACACTGAAGCTTGGGTACATAATTCATTGTGATCAATTTCTGTAAGCGATTCCGATCACTACTACAAACAGAGAAAGGACACAATAGGTTATGCTACAAAGGAATAGGATGCACGGTATCAATTCTATGCAACAATTCGCATTGTTTAAATTAACAAGACTTAAACAACATGTTGCTAAAACATTCTTTATTTTGTCAATGTTTTAAAATAGTGAATATTTGGCTTTTTGCCGTGGAGTCCGAGTCACAGACATCGAGTCCAAGTCACCAGTCCGAGTCCAAAGGGTCGAGTACAAGTCAGAGTCCGAGTCATTGTACATGTACATGGTGACTCGAGTCCGAGTCACCAAAGAATTGACTCGAGTCGGATTCTGGCGATTGGTGTCTATAACCAATTTTCTTTGTGTTTTTGCTGATTCAGGCCATTCAAGAATCAGAGTAGAAGCCATTCGCCAATGAACAGGAGAAGCCCTACCCGGAGTTTCGAATACATGGAATGCTCAAAGAATTCCAGCTCGGCAAACCTCCACCGTCATGTGGAGGAGCAATATGGCTGAAAGGAAAAGTTGAGATGCCCCTATAAGTGTTGCTTCCATTCATTCGTGATGAAGCATGATCTGGATTGGAATTTTCAGATACAAGACCAACAACAGCTGCAACCTCCAGAGTCACCACAAGTTCCCTGTACGTCAGGGCTTCATTAGCCCGGTAATTGTGGAGAAGCAACCACTGGTGGCCTCAGTTTCACCACCACTGGTGCGCAAGTCCACTCTATGGTCACCAAGTAGGGATGGATGTTGGCATCAAGACTAATCCAGGATAGACCACAAGACATATTGTGGAACGGATGATCCAAGAACTGGTGCTTCCAACAGGACTAGGACTAATTCAGTCATCAAGCAACAGGGATTCCATCTACCTATCGATCGCCTTCAAATCAGGGGAAAGATCCTGATACAACGCAGTTGACTTTACCTATGACAGTGACATTGAAGCCACACATTGCAGTGTTGCCTGCAGCATCAGATGTATTACATGTCACCAGTGTGTCACCAACTTCAAAAAAGTCCCCTGAATTCACTTCTGCTGAGCCAACATTAGTTTCAATCCAGCAAGTGGTATTGACGACACCATCAACAGTGTCAGAGGCAGTCACCATCCAGTCTACTGTACTTCCATTCATACCCATGCTCACATTGACAGCAATGTTCCATGGACAAGATATATCTGGAGGTAAATGATCTGTTCAAAATGTAAACAAATATCATCAGTAGTCAGTGCTCCATCCTTCAGATATGGGACATAAAGCCATAATTGTTGTATACTTAGGATCATTGCACCAGAATGCTTATTGTAAGTAGAAGTTTAGCTTTATGTTTCTGGTTCACGTAGCACTCTCTTAAGGGCACCCTTCTACTGTGCCAACAGTCTATTTTGGCTCAATGATTTTTTCAAGTACATGTAGCATGTGGTAACAACTTTAGCATAAATTGACTCAAATAGTAAAGGGAGTGATCAAGATTGTTAAATGTTCGGAAGTTCTTCATCTGAAGTGGAAAAAAAAACATTTAGGTGAGTGTATAATATGCTTACGGTGTAAACAACTTTACATGGGTCTGTAATAGGTAAAACCAAAAAAAGTTACACCCTAATTCAAGGTCAAATCATACATGTACCAGAGCTTAGTTGTAGTCCAAATCAACAAAATAATACTCATAACTGAAAAAATTAATTTTACAAAGTTAAAGATTTCACATGACTAAGATATAATTTCTCTTACAATGGCTTCCAGATTAAGTTTGCCTACATTGTAAATGCTTTATATTTTGTTTACCAGTCAGTCTACACATTCTGATTGATTCAGAAATAATCACAACCTCTAATCTGTCTGAAGGAGTACTATAAACTATCATTTATAAATGCCCAAGACGTGGGCGTGCATTCAATTAAAAGATAAAGACATACTGCCTATACATTATTGACAATAAATGAATGCTGAGGTAATTGGTCTATTCACTCTGTGCATATCGTAGTCCTCTTGTGGTGAAATGTCTTGATGATAGCCACTATAGCATCAAGTAAGCATTCACTTTCAGTGCGTATCTTATGGTATTATGCACAAGTGTTCTTCTACAAGACAATGATCAGTGGTGATATTTTGTGTGTATACATATCAACTGGACAAATACGCTAACGCAACACAATAGCATTGTCTTATGGATCAATTGTTATTTAAAACATGTGTCCTCAACAGCTCATGCACGGTGCGAATATAGGTTGGGTTTAATCTAAAGAGCTCATCAACAAATTCAGTCATTCATAATTATAGTCAAAAACAAACACCACTCCATTTTGACTAAGAAAATGTGATGTTAAAGCGATGTGATTAATATGTAAATTAGGCTTCAAAATTTACCAAATTCTTCCATGCAGACTGAATTTATTAGCAATTCTTTTAATGAAACTCTTGTGTCACATACCTATAACAGTGATGTTCATATCACATGTTGCGTTATTCATGGAGTTGTCTGTTGCCGTGTACAGCACAACATGTGGAGACGTCATTAGATCAAAGGTGACGTTGTCACCAACATAATATGTCATACCATTCACATTAATGGTGATGTCAGGAGCTATTCCAGAGTTGTCAGCAGAAGAGTCTGGAGCGGGTAATTGAACTGTAGAATAATTCTGGCTGGAATCGGTGTAAACTGTCAGGTTGCCCGGGCAAGTAATATTTGGGTCTTCGTTATCTGTAAATATAATCAATTTACCAAAAACATTAAAACTTAACATGGTGGAAGAGTATGGAAACATCAACTGAATAACCCAGATAACTATATGTAACTCCCTCCTATAGGGTGTTGTACAACAACACAAAAAGTCTCTTCACATGCCAATGATCAAGTTATCTTTGTACAAAACCATGGCTGCTACAGAATCTTGACAGTAATTGTGTTTTGCCATGAGGATACAATAATGTGGTGATCCTGTTAAGAGAAGTTTCTCGAACTGAAGCTGTCAACCCGGACACTATCCACTACATCACATTTACTCGCCAAGACTAGCCTTCGAACGGTTGCCGCTACGCACTAGGGAGCACGCATCCTCTTTACGATGAGCATTATGGCTAGTACCGACGTGTGTATGCTGCAACTCAACATAGAAGGTCTCACTGGAGCTAAAATAGACGTTATCCAACATCTTGCTAATCAACACCATGCTAATTACATCATCCTAGTCCAGGAGACCCATTGTGAGTCTGAGGAGAAGCTGCACCTGGAAGGTACTGACCTTATCAGTTTCATCGCTCACAAGAAGCATAGCATTGCCACCTATGGCAAGCAAGGCATCAACGCAAGAGCAATTCACCATTCTCCAGAGAACTCAAGTATTCAGTGGCTGACCATGGAAGCCCTAGGCACCACCTTTTGCAATTTGTACAAACCACCCCCAGCTGAACTAGATGTTTCCTCACTTCCATCCATTCCTGCAAGCTCTTTTGTTTGTGGTGACTTTAACTGCAGAACACCAGATGGGGATACTCCAACACCGACAAGAATGGCTCCATCAGAAGCAACTGGGCTGAAGCCCAAAATCTACACCTGTTGTTTGATAACAAGGATCCACGACGTTCTACTCCGCAGACACTACTTGGACCTGCCCAGACTTGTCTTTCGTATCCAACAGTATCAGCAGCCGCTGCCATGAAGACTGGTCCTCACCAAGTTTCCTAGATCCGCCACTGCCGGCCATTATCTCCAGTGACATCAAACTTGCCATCTCCAGCCTCTTCAAAATGATGCAACTTCAGGAAGGCCAAATGGCCTAAGTTCAGCGAACTTACCAGAAAGCTGACATCTAGGCTACCTGACCCTTCATCCAACGTGAATAAAGCGTACTCTGCCTTCTGCTGCATGCTCAACCAGTCAGCGAAGCACTCCATCCCAGAGGCTGTGAAACCCTATATCCCTGTTGGGACAAAGACTGTGATCAGCTATTCGAAGCCTATGAGAATACCAACGATCATGACCATCGTTCCTCCATCGGCGATCAGCTCCTCGATCTTCTAGGCCAGAAGAGACAATCAAGATGGGAAGAAGAAATCAATGACATCAATTTCACCCACTCCAGTCGTAAGGCATGGAACACCATCAACCGCCTCACAGGCAGAAGTAGTCCAGCAAAAGCCCTGCCCTGTCTCAACTAACTCCATTGCTTCAGTTATGATCAACAATGGCAGGTGGAAAGACCAAACCCCAGAAGTCTGAGGCTTTCACCCACAAAAGTCATCAATGCTGATATCAAAGAGCTGACCAACACACTGCCACAGTCTAGTTCCCTCCTCGCAGCCTCTTTCTTTCAAAAGAGATAATTGGCATCCATCAAGTGCCTCATGAAGAAAGGTGCAAAGCTTTCAAGTGGGAAATGACAACATACATACTGAGTTCCTGAAGCACATGAGCACCGAATCCATGAGTTGGCTCCAGCTCTTCTTCACCAACTGCATCTCAAAATCCAGCACCATCCCTTCTTCACGATGGAAGTGACAGCCAAAGTCATCACGATTCTGAAGCCGGAAGAAGGGCACCCTCGATGACCCCAACATAATATGTTGTCACTAACATAATATGTCACACCATTCATATTCATGGTGATGTCAGGCAGCTATTCCAGAGTTGTCAGGGCAGAAGAGTCTGGAGCGGGTAATTGAACCGTAGAATAATTTGGCTGTAATCGGTAGTAAACTGTCAGCGTCGTTCGGGCAAGTTATATTTGGGGCTTCGTTTATCTTGGAAATATAATCATTTACCAAGACATTAAAACTTAACATGGTTATATATGAAAGTATATTAACTTCTAGAATTATATCCGTAGAAATAATAAGACACCTTTTTTAAATTTTAGTTAATGCATATTCGCTCCTGAACAATGCTAAAAGCCACTCAAGGTACGGGACTACAATAGAAGAAAAATAAAAGTAAATAGACCTCAGAGGAGCTGAAGGTGGTAATTGCTTATATTCCTCTTGAAACATGGATAGATCATAGCAGACTCTGTATTCGAGGGTCTCAAACCTCGAGTCCGAGTCCAAGTCCCTAAAGTCCCATGTATCGAAGTCCAAGTCCGAGTCCAGAGTCATGTGGGTTGAGTCCAAAGTTCAAGTCACGTAGTCACTTAAAAAAATCAAATGAAAAAGAAAACGGCCACATGTCAAGGGTCATGAATGAAAAAGGTTAGAATGAAAAATACTCAACATATTAAGGGCTAGTATCTGAATCAATTTTAATCAAACCAAAGATTTATTTCAAAATCAACATCGCTTGATTTCATTTTTAATTATTTTAATTAACTTGTGTCATGAAATTGAAAAGACTTATGGAGTAATATTTTTCAGTTCTCAAATTGTTAAGAAAGCCTGAACACTGAATTGTACAAAGGTATGTTCATTCCATTTCTAGAAATGGAGGAACAAACGCGCCATGAAAATTAAGAGACCAGTGATTAGGACAGTCTTCTGTCCGATACCCATAACTATTAAACTTTTATTCCCCTGATGTTGTACGCTGAAGCTTGGGTACATCATTTATTGTAAATTTCGATTTCTGAAAGACGCACTTTGTTTTCATACTGGCCGGTTAGCTGATTTCAATCAGTTAATTATGACAAACATAGAAAAAGACACTTGTATGTTACATCAGCTTATGATGCACGCAGTATCAATTATATAATTGTTCAAGCATTGTTTAAATTACAGGAACAAGATTTAAACAGTATGTCGCAAGAAAATTCTTTATTTTGTTAATGTGTTAAAATAGTGCATATTGGACATTTTACCATCAAGTCCGCAAGGTCACTCAACATCGAGTCCATAAGTCACTGGGAGTACGAAGTCCGAAGGGTCGAGTTCAAATACATGGTGACTCAAGTCCAAGTACGAGTCACCAAAAGTGACTCAAAGTCGGACAAGAAAGTCCAAGTCGGAGTCACAAATCATACAAGTCTGGTCTTTTATATAGTGATGTATGATTTTAAGGCAACCTTTCAAACCCTGCAATACTCAGCTGTATGGACAAAGACAATTTGAGCACCCCAAACATTTATATTCATGCCTAGGCTTGGCGACATGAATATCCTATAATATCGAATATCGCTGGAAAAAAAATTATTATTCGATTATGATATCGGAACTTTTTCAAATTATCAGGATATCGGCAAATCGAAATGAAAACATATCATGATGAAAAAATATATATCGTGAAGAAAAATTATATCGCGACAAAAATTCTCGACTGTCAGTCGGTCGGAAATTCCATGGAAAAAATTTAGAAGTTTTCTTTCTCACTATTATACCATACTGGACTCTTGTTCCAGTGACAAACACATACACTACTTCTTTGATAAACCATGTAATGTTTATTTAAAATAGTGTGAGTACAATCCAAACTCGTCAAATTCTTCCGAAGTGCAAATGACGTGGTCACAATCACATGGTTATATATTATCCACGGGTACTATGCACATACAGGAAATAAACCTAGTCACGTGTTTATACTATGACACAGTCAGGTGGAATGCTAGTCACATGAACTCAGTTGATGATTTGATTGGGATGCACAACTAAAATAACTGCCCCTGACATAATTATTACGCATAACGAATTTCTGCCAATGGTCATGGTGCGCTAGTGAACAGCACGATCTCCACGCCTCCGGTAAGCACTACACAATTTATTGTGACTCGTGGTTATATGGGTGAACATATGCATGAAAAAGAAAATCGCGATATTATCGAAAATCGCTGACATATGGGGTTTGGACTTTATTATATCGTGGGATGAAAATAATCAATATCGCCCAAGCCTAAGTGCCCTTCTTAGGCCTCATACGCTTAACTCATATGACAGTGACATTGAAGCCACACATTGCTGGTAGTGTTGCTCTGCAGCATCAGATGCTATTACATGTCAACAATGTGTCACCAACTTTAAAAGTCCCTGAATTCACTTACTACTGTGCCAACAGTATATTTTTGGCCCAACTGATTTAGCATGTGGCAAACAAATTTAGAATAAATTGACCAAATAGTAAATGGAGTGATCAAGATTGTTATGTATACATTAAAAGGACCTAATTTTACAATTTAGTAATAATAATAATAATAATGTGGTGGACTTATATAGCCGCACGCATCCACCAATCCTGAGTGGTGCTCACAGCAAGCATTATATTATTACCCCTGCTCATAAGGTTCATAAATCATTCAGTGTGAAACCATCCTTCAGCTCCCTTTCTGGGAGTATATGTTGTTCAATTGCTGCCATTACAGCGCGATATAGGGCTAATCAACCAACTCTGTTCTCACAGGTACCCATTTAACCCCTGGGTGGAGAGAAGCAATTACCAGGTTAAGTGTCTTGCTCATGGACACAAGTGTCACAGCCGGGTTTCTCGAACTCCACATTCTGCATAAGGTTAACACCAGAACTTGAGTCTGGTAAGCTAGACCGCTCGGCCACGATGCCACCCAGTAATGTATTATACAAGGAAGTTATTACACTGACATCTGACGTCACAATGCCTTGCCACTGGGTAATGAAATTAGGCTCGCATACGCAACACACACAACAAAAAGTCCTATCAGAGTTTTTGAATTATATTGTTTGAATCTACAGACAAACCTTTGCATGTTTATTAGGCATGTCTGTGCAACTTTCTTTTTTCATTGGTACATTGCTATTCTTTATCGGAGGAAAGGGGAAAATTAAATGTTTTAAAATTACTAATTTCAAAATACTTCATGGAGAAGGATGGTTTAACTGTAAAATATACCAAAATTAATTTGTAGTGGGTCCCGTCATCATTTTGGCACTTGTAAAACCAAGCTCCTGGCAATTATTTAGTGAAATATCTCCTTCAAAGTATTTTTTCTTTCTGAAAGGAAATTATCAAGGTTCTAATGAAGAAAACAATGAAAAAATTTCCTCTGAAAGTAAAACACAGCAGTGATACATCTTTAATAGGATTTGGTGAGTTAAAATGGCTGCAATGATTCCTTAAGACCAGCAGTCAAGGCCCAAGCTTCAGGTCTGTACTCTTTTAAACAAACATACTTAAAGTTGTCCAAATATTATACATATAACCAACCTTTATTATCCAATTAAATCATTTGTACAGATTAAGCATGTGATAAATATGGAAATTCTCAAGCAAATGAATATGCATAGAATCTTACTGACAGATCAAGTACAGGTGTCCCTGGCCCACATAGAGTGGCAATGTGATAAATATGGAAATTGTCATGAAATGAATATGCATAGAATCTTACTGATAGATCTAGCACAAGTGCCCTGGTCCACAGAGTGACAATGTGAGCAAATATGGAAAATTGTCATGAAATGAATATGCATAGAATCTTACTGATAGATCTAGTACAACACCCTGGCCCACACAGAGTGGGTAAATGTGGATAAATGGATGGAAATTGTCATGAAAATGTGAATTATGCATAGAATCTTATTGACAGATTCAGTACAACACCCTTGGCCTACATTAAGAGTGACAATGTGATAAATATAGAAATTGTCATGAAATGAATATGCATAGAATCTTACTGGATAAATTCACAATCCCGCCAAAATAAGTTGGGACACGTGATTGGTTAAATATGCCTCCCTAGTGTCTCGCTTCTGCACCAATGTTGTTATCTCCAGCCAGAGCACAGACCTTGGAATGAGAGCCAACATTGTCAGGGGGCCGGGGCAGGGGGGGGGGGGGGGCCCAGCGAGATTTGACCGGGATTGTCTGAATTCCTTTGTAGTATTTGTGAGCGACATGCTCCATATTATCCATGCGCTTCTTGTTCCTGTTTTTTGTGAATTGTATTTTATTTCAGTTTTTATTTTATTTTATTATTACAGTAGTACTATTATTTTTTACCTGAGGGTGTTTGGTTTGGTTCCCAAACATGAAATGGCATCCAAAAGGGTTGAATTAAAGAACATTTATTTTGGGGAAAAATAATAAAATATTATTGCAGATTTACCCTTAACGTGTGATAAGTACTGTATACTCAGTGCTTCCTGGAAAAAGCGGAGAAAAACACACAATTGCTTTACACGGGTGGGATTCGAACTCATTACGATCACCGCTGCTCCAACGCACGTGTCTCAACAATTCACACCACCGCGGCATCGCCGCTGGAAGTGGACAAAAGTGTTGAATTAAAGAACATTGGGAAAAATACAACAATATTTAAAACAAAAATAATACAATATTGTTGATTTACCACATGTGTAACAAAAAGCATCTGTATACTATGGAGTTTCCGAGTGCTGCGGGCAAAATCACAATAATTCTACTAGGGTAGACTTCGAACCTATGATCCCCCGCTGCTCCACAGCAGGTGTCTTATCCACTATACCACCGCGGTATCCTAATACCCCAGTTCATATGCTCGATGGATAATGTAACTGACGGTTCATCACCGACAATAAAGAAGGAGTCACTCCTTCCTTTCTATTTTGGTAGTATCGATGGATCACCGTTGGATATTTCAATAAATACCGGAATGAGGGAGGAACTCAAATTGAAAGAGGTTTGTATGTTGTTTGTGTATCCTGACGTGCTTTTTATGCGTTGAACACAAAACTTTTGGGAATTTATGGACCAAAATGGCATGTAGGAATCATTATGGTGAACTGGTAATGGTGCACCCTACAATAAAGTTCTGATCATCTGTGTTTGCTGCAAGCGCATTGCAGCCATGCATCAAATCTAAACAATATTTTCTGTCCTAATATTCTTATGAATGAATAAAATAGTACCCAGAAACATGTTATCACTTTAAAAGAGAGTTCGTGTTCAACGCGAAAGCGCATTAGATACACAACAACATATAAAGCTCTTCAAGGAGTGAGTCTCCCTTATTGTACAGTTAAATGTTCTTTAATTCAACCTTAGTGTCCACTTCAGCGAACCATGGTGGTGTAGTGGTTGAGACATGTGCATTTGAAACGCAGATCAGAGGTTCGAATCCCAATCTGCAGAAACAATTATGTTTTCCTCCGCAGAACTCGGAAACACTGAGTATACAGTACTTATCACACGTTAGGGTAAATCTACAATAATATTTTATTATTTTTCCCCAAAATAAATGTTCTTTAATTCAACCTTTGGATGCCATTTCATGTTTGGGAAACAAAACCAAACACCCCTCCAGGGAAACAATTGAGGGTCAATGCCTTGGCCTTGAGGGTCAAAGCCTTGGCCTTGAGGGTTAAGCCTTGGCCTTGGCCTTGAGGATCAAAGCCTTTGCTCCAACACTGTTTTGGTGCACGTGACTGGGCCAAGGGGCCGCCAAATACCTTCAAAGCTGAGGCATTTTTGGTGGTCTGAGCTCGCATTCTGGGTTTTCCCTCCGCCTCCTCCTCCTTCAGAGGATAATTTATTGTTTGTTTCATATTTCTGCACTAATCCAAGAAATAAGAAAAACAAAAAAAAAAAAACAATAATGAAAAAATAATGAAAAAAGAAATTACTCAAATCTGAGGATTTTTAATATTTATACTGAACCGCGAGAAATTCTTATCCCTGATTTAATTAAACATTAGAAAATGAATAAATGATATTGGACTGGAAAGATGAAAAAAAATATTAAAATAAGTTCATGAGAAAAAGAAAATCTGCAGAAGTAAGATGGCATTTGTTTTGTAAATGGAGCATAAGCCAACTTCAGAGAGCCTGATATCAGCTCACGTTGACCTACATAGGACGTCACACACTCCTATTTTTAGAATATGGTAGGCTTTAAAATCATCAATCATCGGCGTATAAAACTACCCATAAAACCTAATATTGCCGTGTAACGCGATGTAGTTAATTAGGGCTTAAACGATCATTTATCGGACTGAAAATTCGCCGACCGAACATTCACTTTGTTGACATCAAAGATGGTATAGCGCCTGAAGCAGCGCAATACTTGCTTGGCAATCTTTGGTTGACATCTTGTCTGTGAATCCAAAAACTGCGAATCCTTCAATCAATTGGCCAAAATTGGCCAAATAGGTAGAAAACAAGTATAGAAAAATTATTATTGTGGTTTGATACATTTACTCACCTTGGTAAATCG
>CM055825.1:35000143-35049300 GCA_029582265.1 Zoroaster sp. YZ-2022 | reverse complement strand
TTGTTTATTATACTTATCTGGGGGGTCCTTACAAGACGAGCATTGCTTCTTAATTAAGGGCCTCCTTCCACTTGCATTTAATTTCTCTATGTCTTATTACTATTTATTATTACTATCCATTATTACTATCCATCTATTATTATTGCTATAACCCTTATAAGATTATTGTATGTTTACTTATATCCATATGTATATTTTGATAAGTGTGGAAAATATTAAAGAACTGAACTGAACTGAACTGAACTGTGAGATCATAAATTCCCGTATCGATTTCGATATCCAGCCTGGATATAATAGCTCAGGATAGTATATTCAGTAGTATAGCGTCCTAAGAACGGACTACAAAAGGCGCTCATGGCTTCGGTCGGAAGCTTCGCCACTCACATGCGTGGTCTTTTTTCGCGGGACGTTGTGTTTCGCTGCAGCGTGCGCCTTGACTAGATGAAAAGCTACTTTAAGAGCAGATTATCCAAACATTCCACAAAGAATTTAATATACGACTTTCGAAGGATGAGAAGTCATTGGGACATGAAGTAGGCATTATAGATTTAACAAAAACTAAGGCCTATTAAAGATGTATTTCCCGTGTTTTACCGGCAATTTCAGGTGTTTTTGTTTTCATTGATAATTGATAACTAAATACTGTCAAATTATATATCTCACACCATAGGCGTCAGAAGCTTGGTCTAAATGTAAAAGAAAGTTCAAGCATTAATGTATGACGGAACCCACCATCAATTCATTTCCCAACGTTTTTGCTGTGAGACCATACTTCTCATGATTATTTTTGAGAAACTTGTATTTTTTAAAGTATTTGTTATTCTTTACTCAGATTACTATATTAAAGAACTGAACTGAACTGAACTGAACTGTGAGATCATAAATTCCCGTATCGATTTCGATATCCAGCCTGGATATAATAGCTCAGGATAGCTCGGGATAATAGCTCAGGATAGCTCAGAAATTACTCCTTTAACCGTGTGGTAAAGAAACCTTGATTGTCTCTGTGGTCTAGCTCGTTCATAACTTTTGTGCAATTATAATGTGTAAATATTCCACTCATCGGAGTCCACCAAAGGGTGCTAATCCCGTCCCAAGGGCCTACCTCCTTTTTCATGACTAGATGAGTACAAGGCTGCTCGAAATTCCCATGGACCAGGATGGCTCGCTGCATGCGATGCTGACCTTGTAATAATATCCGAATTAGGAACTTTTGACTTTGAACCCATCTCGGGTCCCACCTATTTTTGGGGCGGGGTTAGTTTAGTGTTAAAAGTATAGGGGCATGGAACCTCAAAACTCGAACTCCGTATTGTTATATTGTGTCATTTTGTATCTTAAAAAAGAAAGAACAATATTTTTGGATGTGCATGCTAAGTAAAAGTAATCTCATATTTTCCATTTTCAGTGGGTGAGGTCACAATAATTATTTTAAAAAATTGTGAGAAGCACATTCTTACCCTTTGTGGCGGATGACGATTAACTTAAACTCAAAACAGTTGACCTTTTTGTCTTGATAACACTATGTCACGGTTTAATCTACACACACAAAGGAAACATAACAAAATACTGAAATGTAAGCATACAATAATCCTTTACAGGCAACATTCCCAAATACAATACTATGGGCTCATTAACATAAGAATGTACTGTGTACATGTATATGCCTCAATGTGTGTATGTCAACATGTACTTAAAGTGAAACACACCATTTATACTTTGATGATTTATAACAATTTTTAACGAGTGAAATTAACCAAAGTACTACAAAAATAAACTTAATCAACTGACTGATATTATCTATGAATATTATGTTATTAAATAAACAAATAAATTTCAACACTTACGACATTGGGCTTTCGTAAACGAAGTATCAAAACTGACCACAAAATTGTGGTGGCATCGCACAAAACACATGTGACTACAACAACGGAAAAATGTTACGGTCCATCCAACAGCGCCCCCTATCGACTGCGAAGGCTTCATCATAGACGTAAATACCGACTTGGCATACTGAGTTTACATCCCGACCCCTAAATGAATGTCTATACAAACATATCATTTACTTAATACATCAATAAGGGAAGAATGCCAATCAAATAAATACTTTGAAAAATAAAAATTTAAAAATAAAAATTTATAAAATAACCCAAAAAATGCACCTTAATTAAACTGTGTCTAAAACAAACACTTATGATAAATGCTTAGCTTACTGGGTTCAATAGTAAAAAACATCAACCCTCTCTGATTAAAATGAAGGGTCAAAAAACTCAAAGCTTATAAATTGTTTGCGCTTTCCATCCTTTCAACCGTTTCCAACAGACAGAGCTTTTGCACTGGTCTCATCAAGGTAGCCGACCTTGTCTTTACTTTGGCTGCTCTGACTAGCTGATCCTTTCCTGGATAAGTTTCGATGATTCGCCCCAAGAGCCATTTGTTCCTTGGCAAGTCGTTGTCAACAACCAGGACCACATCACCAACTTGTACATTTCGCTGTGGTCTAGACCACTTCTGTCTTTCCTGAAGTGTTGGCAAGTATTCTCCAATCCATCTTCTCCAGAAAACATCGGCCATGTACTGCACTTGCCGCCATCTTTTTCGTCCATACAGATCCTTCTTGTCGAAGATACCAGCTGGCAAAACAACTGCACGAAGCAAAAGCAAGTGATTGGGTGTGAGTGGCTCCATGTCATTTACATCGTCTGAAACCGTGGTAATCGGTCGACCATTGATGATAGACTCAACAAGACACATCAGTGTCGACAAACTCTCATCAGGCATCGTTTGCTCTTTCATGAGGCTATTCATCAGCTTGCGTGTCGTCCTAATCTGTCTTTCCCATACACCTCCCATATGAGATGCTGTAGGTGGGTTAAACTTCCAGCGAACTCCCTTTTGAAGAAGATACCCACTGATCTGCTTGTTCAAAGTCTCCATCGACTCTCTGAGCTCTCGCTCTGCCCCAACAAAATTGGAGCCATTATCAGATCTCATCTCCTCTGGTTGCCCTCTTCGACACATAAACCTCTGAAACCCATTGATAAATGAATCGGCCTCTAGCGAATGTAAAACTTCGATATGTACCGCTCTGACGACCAAACAGGTGAAAATACATCCATAACGCTTCACCAAACTCCGACCCTGTTTCACCATGAAGGGGCCAAAGCAATCAACACCTACATAACTAAATGGTGGCTTGTTTGGAGTAACCCTGTCTTGGGGTAGATCTGCCATCTTTTGCTTTCGATGGGTGTGGCTGACAATCGTTTGCACACAAAACAATCACGCAGAGCTCTGCGGACTGTGAACCTGGCTCCCATCAACCAAAATCGTTGTCATAAAAGTGAAAGCACATGCTCTCTTCCTGAATGTCCTGAGGCTTGATGGAAATGTCTCACAATAAGAAACACCACATGGTGATCCTTTGGCAGGAGGACTGGACTCTTTACTTGTTCATTAACAGGGGCGTTCTCCAGACGACCACCGACTCTCATTATGCCATCGGCTGACAATACTGGATCAAGTTTGAAGACAGAGCTGGTTTTCCAATACCTTTTGTTCGTCTGAAGACATTTCAATTCATCACTGAATGATCGCTGCTGGATGTATTTTATGATGGAATCTTCTGCTCTCGACATCTCATCTACTGTTAACTGCTTCTGCATATCCGGTGTCGACTTCTTTGCCTTGCTTCGTAAGTACTCCTTTACTTAATAACCACGCGACATCTTTCTTCAGATTATGCCAAGATTATCGTCGTTCCAACAGCATGTCTACCACAGTAGTCTGATCCAGCTTGCTTGTAGCATATATCGTGACCACATCTTTCTTTGTTTTTACTTCTGGATCCTCGTCCTTTAGATCTCTAAGGAATGGTGACTTCGGCCAGTCACTTTCATCGAGCCACAGGAAGCTTGGTCCCTGTAACCAACGCTTGTTGTCTATCATTTCTGTTGCTGTCTGTCCCCTTGAGACATCATCGGCAGGATTCGACTTTGAATCTACATGTCGCCACTGACTTGGTGACGACCCACTGTGTATGGCTGAAATCCTGTTGGCAACAAATGTGTGGAAGCGTCTTTCTTCGTTCTTCACATACTGTAGCACAATTGTACTGTCTGTCCAAAATACAGACTCGTCTATGGGCAAATCTAATTCTCGTCGAATCATCGAATCAAGTTTGACGGAGAGTGTCGCACCCATCAGTTCTAATCTGGGTATTGTCATCTTCTTCATTGGAGCAAGATGTGACTTTGCCAGTAGAAGACAACAATGAATGTGATCTTTGTTAGTCATGCGTAGATAAGTCATCGCACCATATGCTATCTCTGATGCGTCAGAGAAATGGTGAAGTTGATAGTTAGTTACTTCTCCAAAATCATAAGGCTTCAAGCATCGGTTCACCTTGAACTGTTCAAGCTTAGGTAACTCTTGTTGCCATCGTAGCCAACTGTCGACGTGGTCTGCTACCAGTGGTTCATCCCAACCTAACTTCTTGCGACTTAGGTCTTGAATTATCACCTTGGCCTTGAGAGTGAATGGACTTACAAATCCATGTGGATCGTAGATGGAACTAACCACGCTCAGTATTCCTCTTCGTGTCAAGGGCTTGTCCTTTGGACTTATCTTGTAACCGAAGCAGTCATGTTCAACATCCCACTGCATCCCAAGTGCTCTCTCTGTCGGCAATGCTTCATAATTCAGGTCAAGCTCCTTAACATCCTTTGCTCTTTCTTCAATTGGGATGGATGCCAGAACCTTTGTGTTGTTACTTATCCACTTTGTCAACCTGAAACCGCCTCTAGCTAGAAGACTGCACAATTCCTGAGCGATCTCTATTCCCTTTACTTCAGTGTTCACCGACTTCAGGCAGTCGTCTACGTAAAAATTACGTAACACAGTCTCCACTGTGTCTGGATGAAAGTCACTTCGGTTGTCTTCAGCCGTGCGCCGCAGAGCAAAGGTGCAACAACTAGGACTCCATGTCCCACCAAAAAGATGTACATCCATCCTGTGAACACTTGGTTTTCGAGACATGTCCCCTTCGGGCCACCATAGATACCTCAATACATCACGGTCTTCAGGGGGAACCCTAACCTGATGAAACATAGCTTGTACATCAGCCATAAGTGCCACAGTTTCTTGTCGGAACCTCAAAAGTACTCCCAGCAACTTGTTAGTTAAATCTGGTCCACTCAGTACTCGACTGTTCAGGGACATTCCATGATGCACAGATGCACAATCGAACACTATTCTTAACTTCCCAGGTTTCATCGGGTGATATACCGGATGATGTGGTAGGTACCACACTGTACTGTCAAACTGAGCTAGCTTGTCTTCATTCACTATTTCTGCATACCCTTTGGTGACAAGGTCTTTCATGCCTTCACAGTACTTTGAATTCAGCTGTGTGTCTCGTTGGAGTCGCTTACCCAACAAATGGAGGCGACGTTCTGCCATACAACGGTTATCAATCAAATCTGGTGGCCTTTTTCTGAATGGGATAGCCAATTCATAGTGACCATCCTTCAGCTGGATACTCTCCTCCCATATCGCAATAGCCTGCTTGTCCTTCACTGACATCCCTTTAGTGTCATCATGAAGTGACTCACTTGTGTCCAACTTCCAGAACTTCTGAAGTTGACATTCTAAGTCAATGTCTGTCTCAATAAAGTTTGAGATGGCCTTGTGCTTGGTTGTCCTTCCAAGCGGCCCATTTAGAGTCCACCCAAGCTGTGTTCTCGTCGCAAGGGAGCGTTCTTTCCACCCTTCCTGACTTCTAGTGGCATGAGTGCCTCTGGGCGTCTTGACCAATCAACAGAGAAACTCTTCCCTTGTCAACTTGTGGCAGGTTGATTCCTTGCAAGTGTGTCCATTTTCAATGTCCTCTGGCTTCGCTAAATTGCTGCCATGGATTGGTAGTTCACGTGAGTATAAACCATCGGTAGTGCAACTGTGTGTTCAGAGTCAACACCCCGTTACGGTGAGGCTTACAACAGTTGTTTCCGTCTGCACATTTGCCTTCATCATAGTTGTCAGAGACAATAATTGCTGTTCACCTTTAACTCTTAGTTGCCTCACCAATTCTTCTGTGCAGAATGTGCTTGTCGAACCGCTATCCAAAAGAGCATATGTGCAGACAGAATTATCGCTGTTCGCAACAGTGACTTTCACTGGAACGATTGGCAATGCGACTCTAGTCGTGCTGACCCCTATGCTGTTACAGCCTGTGTCTGTTTCTGTGAAACCACTCTGCACTGTTGTAGCTGGTTCTGCTTGTGTAGCCTCTCTTTTCGGAACAGAGAAACCTTGGGGGATTAATCTTGTCTGATGTAGAAACTTTGTATGTTTTCTTCCACATCCTAAAACTGAACATACTCGGTTTAACGTACATACATTTGACATATGGCCTGAATTTAAGCAATTAAAACACAGTCTGTTTGCTTTTGCAAATTCTAACCTTTCTGCTGGATTTCTGTCCTTAAATTCTGAACACCCAAACAAGGTATGATTGCCTTTGCACATTATACATATCAAATCACATGTTGGTTTAGCATTTGTCATCATGGTAAAACTACCTTTGTTTGATCGACTCAATGGGAACTTAGCTACACCCTTGTTTGCTTCACCTCTTATGTCCCTTGTCTTACTCATGCTACCATACACAGGATCATTAGCCTCTTCGGCTGCATCATCTACGAATTCTACCAAATCCTGTATTTGAGGTGGCCTATTTTTGTTCTTTTTGATTCCTCTCACTTGCTTTATCCACCTGTTTCTTAGGTAAACTGGCAATTTCTCAACTATTTTGACAAGTACTCTTTGGGTATTCACTTCATGGATGTACCCCATGGCCATCAGTGTTTCCTTACATGTTTTTAGATCATCAGCAAAATCTCTCAGTGCCCCTTTATCATGGGGGCCAATGCTACTACCTTCGGTAACCTTATTCACCCATGTTTCAGAAATTGTGTAATCATTACCAAACCTCTCCTTTAGCAATTCCTTGGCCCTTTTATATCCTTCATTTGGTTGCATAACAGAACAACACTGAATGACCTTCTTTGCCTTACCAGCACAGTACTGTATTAAGCGAACCAACTTAGCACTGTCCTCTATATTTGTACTGTCCACACTGTTCTCAAACGATCGTATGAATGTCCAGTACTGCAAGGGATCCCCGTCGAATGTTAATAGTTCTGCTCGAGGCATTTGAATCACTTCGAGCAAACGTTGCTGCTGCAGTTGATTTTGTTCCACTAATTGTGAGATGGATCCTTCCTTTACTGTAGGAGTGGTAGTCTCCAGGTCGACTTTCTGAACTCCATGAACTGGACGAATGTCTGACGCGGACAAACTTTGGGAGAGATGTGTTTGGACTCCATCCCCTGTAGGAGTGCTGCTCATTGGCTCCACCTTTTCATGCAAGTTCTCCACGTGTGGCACTGGAGATGCATCTGATACCGACAAACTTTGAGCAGCATGCTGTGTGTGTTGTATTCTTACTTCAGTGTCTGCACTATCATTCAATGTGTACACTTCTTCTTCTGCCTTAGCAATGGCCAACTTGGTGCGCATAGACAACTGCACCTTCTTTTGACGTAATTTTAACTCTTCAATTTCAAGGGCCTGTAACTGCTCTAAGGCCGCCTCCTCTACTTCAATTGCAGCCTTCTTGGCAGCGGCTCTCATCCGTGCTCTAGCCATTGAACTTGCCGTAGTACTGGCCTTTGACCCGCATTGACTTGCTGAGTCCTCTGGAACAATAAGTTCGTCATGGCTATGATGAACTGTAGTGTCGACTGGTTGTTCTAAATCTGAATGGTTTTCACCATGATGTGACATTTCTTCTTGTACGGTACTCATGTTGATGCCCAAATCCTAGTATGGCCCTGTCATTAAACTCATGTGGCGGATGACGATTAACTTAAACTCAAAACAGTTGACCTTTTGTCTTGATAACACTATGTCACGGTTTAATCTACACACACAAAGGAAACATAACAAAATACTGAAATGTAAGCATACAATAATCCTTTACAGGCAACATTCCCAAATACAATACTATGGGCTCATTAACATAAGAATGTACTGTGTACATGTATATGCCTCAATGTGTGTATGTCAACATGTACTTAAAGTGAAACACACCATTTATACTTTGATGATTTATAACAATTTTTAACGAGTGAAATTAACCAAAGTACTACAAAAATAAACTTAATCAACTGACTGATATTATCTATGAATATTATGTTATTAAATAAACAAATAAATTTCAACACTTACGACATTGGGCTTTCGTAAACGAAGTATCAAAAACTGACCACAAAATTGTGGTGGCATCGCACAAAACACATGTGACTACAACAACGGAAAAATGTTACGGTCCATCCAACAGCGCCCCCTATCGACTGCGAAGGCTTCATCATAGACGTAAATACCGACTTGGCATACTGAGTTTACACCCTTTGCTTTTGATAATATTAGCGCCCTCTGTTTCACTTCTTTCACTGTTAAATATCTTGTTTACGATGCGATTTCTAACACTCTAACTCCCAGGGTTTCTTTTATATTCCTATCCCGGACTCTCAACCCTCTGACCCTGTCTGGATATGCATGAGCAAAAGTAGCGTTCAAAAGCAGGATTGCATTTCAAGCGGACAATGAGGGCGCGGGATACTAGGAGTGGAAACCCCGTGAGCTACCGTGCTTGAAATTGCATCATAAGCAAGCTAGTTAACAGTGGAAGAAATGAAATATAGCCTACGCTAATATCATAATCAATGGGAAAGATTGGTAACAGTATTTACAATTAAATAGGAAAACCTGCTTAAAAAGTTTATATCAAATGATCCAAATAAAGTTGACAATAGTGAATGCCGAAATGATTTTAGTGAAGAGCTACACGGGTTGTTCTACTTTCTTTGTGGGTAGGGCGGTTATTGTGTATTATTTTGTAATTTTGCCAAAGTTACTGGCCTTTTGAACCTAGCAGGTTCTTTCTCAAAGGCAAAATGGACGAAATAAACATATAAACACATACCTATACACAAGAGTGGGCAGACCGGCGTTAGTCATCAGGTGTGAAAGAAACACAAAAGAAAACTCAAGTACTTGGGACCGGACAAAAGAGGGATTATAATTATGTGAAGGGAAGCAGGAGTGTTCATAGGCTGAACCATGGAGGAAGAATGGCTGAACTAAGAGATTGTAAGATTAGCCTAGTGAAAAGCAAATGAGTCGGACGTTGGGGGAGGGGTACAACAAAACAGACAAATAGACTACAAGCAAAACAAATATGAAAATGTCTGTGGAGAAAGAGGAAAAAATAGTCATTTCCTTCCTGTATTTTTATTTTTGGAAGACATAACAATTTTTAGCCTTCACCCATCATGCGCCAATATAGCTATTGCTTTGTATGAGTACTCACGCAAATGTGATCACAAAATAATGCCCTTGTGTATGTGGTTGTGTACAGTGTAAATGGGGCGAGTTTTTGTGATAAGCGTAATTTTGTTTACATTATGACAACATTATGGAGAACTTTTCTTTGAAATTGATTAAATATAATAATTAAATTATACTACTGTTTATGATTTAATAAATTTCCAAAAGAGAAAATTCCATTGTTGTGTCATAAGGCCTCAGCGGCGTAGCAGGGGGAGGCTTCTCCACTTTTTGGCAAAATAGTGTCTATCGGTATATTCACAAACTTGTTGGTATTTCTGAACTATTTGTCTGCTAAACATTGGCATATATAAAAATAAAAAACAGAAAACAGAAAAATGGTACGCGGTGTTTAGGGGAGGGTTGGAAATAACCTCCACCCGCCGGGCATGCATGAAAAATCTGGGTGCAAAATATAATTGGAACCCCAACCCCCACCCTCCTGTCTATTCATGTGAGTCTTGTGTCGGTAAATTTACTCCCCCTCCCCTCCCCTCCCCCGAAAAACAAACAAACAAACAAACAAATGTTTCCCCCCGTATAACAGAAAACTTGCCCTTTTGACATTGCAAACACCCTCGTACGCAAGGTATTCATTTTCCACACAGTGTACGTGCATAGAGAAGGGATAGAGACTATCCCTTCTCTATGGTACGTGTAGAGACAATGAAAACAATTCCTACAAACCCTTGCGTACGGCAGTTAGGTTAGTATTCCCGCTAGTTCACTGCACTCTGATCTCTATTATACTGTCAGTATAATAGAGATTAGTGGTTGACTCTCGATGGATCTGAAAAAATAATATCTTGTCTCTTACCAACTTCACCTTTTGGACCCGAGACTTGGTCAAATTATGGTACTTTAAACAAAGGTCAAATATACATACACATTCAATTTTTATCACACGGACCATCTATACTGGAATAATCAGAAAGAGATAAACATCATTTTGTACCGGTGTCACTGCCTACATCATCAATTTCATTTACTTGATTAAAAACTTCATGGGTCTTGACTGCACTAAATGCTATGGCTAGGGTAGCGAATGGCTAGTAGATATATTTCCTTTTTTTAAATTATTATTCTACCCCTTCAAAACATGTACAGGCCGTGCTATTTCAAACAAGACTTAAACATTAAAACAAAAAGTTGAAATCATGCACTGGGATGTACCGCATGTATGCACCCCTAAAAGTTTTAGTTGAAGGGCGCCATCTGTTGTCAGTTTAACTCCACCATGAACAGTCTACCACACATTATGGACGTCCATGGTTATGATCGCTAGCTGATCATGGTTTGTTGATGTGGTAGATGGGTGGTTTTAAAGTCGATTAAGACAATTATAAATTAAGGTTAGTAAATGCGCATACATCATATCATCATCTAGAAGGATTGTTTGCTGGCAAAGTTGAGCAGTTACACTGAGAGAAGTAATTATCTATGAATGACTGGACCCGGACATCGTTGGGTAAGTTTGTTTTTAATATTTTTAATGCATTGTTTATTTGCCTACCATACCGTGCCTGTTGTTGTACTGTAGTACTAGTACTAGGTCTGGTACTCGCTTCATGAACTTTCCTAGCCCAGATAGGACCCTATCTATACCGCAAATTGCACTTTAGTAAGATGGGAGTTGGGTACAGTAACATTGTATGTAATTGTAAGATTGGGCGATAACACGATAATATCGAATATCGCGATACCTTTTTTATTCGATTACGATATCGAGAACCTTTTAATTTAAGTTATCGAGATATAGCCTTAAGTTATAGGAAAATCGCGAATAAAAAATATATATCGCGATTTCAAAAAATTGCCATTGCCCATTGTGAGTCAGAAATTCCATGGAAACAAAATTAGGACAGTCTTTTCAGCTTTTGGAAGTGAGAAACAAAAGTGAACTACTTCAGAAGTACATACTGACTCTTAAAATTATTAGTAGGTATGTGGCAATCCCATGCATTACCGCTAATCTTTTCGGCCGTGGCCTCAATCTCGGGTTCAATCGCTGTGGCGAAGACACCGTGGAGCTGTATCGCTTTGTTACGTTTCACTGAGGGCGTTCATTTTGGCGAAGACGTACATGTAGATCACATATTACTCCTTCAACCTCGTTCTCGAATTTTCTGAATGCAGCAACTAGAAGTTTAAAAAAAACATTCTTGAAATTTGGGTTTGTTCTTGCTCATCAAAACCATCGACGATTTACCCAAAGGTGAGTAAAATACCTTATCAAACCACAATAATAATTTTTCTATACTTGTTTTCTACCTCTTGGCCAATTTTGACGGTGATTGAAGGATTCGCAGTTACGTTTTTTGGATTCACAGACATCGATGTCAACCAAAGATTGTAAACAGTATTGCGCCGCGTTCAGCGCGCTATACCATCTTTGATGTCAACAAAGTGAATGTTCGATCGGCGGAATTTTCAGTCCGATAAATCGTCCGTTTAAGCCTAATATACATCGGCGTAACACAATAATATTAGGTTTTATGGGTAGTTTTATACGCCGATGATTGATGATTTTAAAGCCTACCATATTCACAAAAAATAGGAGTGTGACGTCCTATGTAGGTCACGTGACTGATATCAGGCTCTCTGATTGGCTTATGCTCAATATTTACAAAACAAATGCCATCTTACTTCTGCAGATTTTCTTTTCTCATGAACTTATTTTAATTTTTTTTTTTTCATCTTTCCAGTCCAATATCATTTATTCATTTTTCTAATGTTTAATTAAATCAGGGATAAGAATTTCTCGCGGATTTCAGTATAAATATTAAAAAATCCTCAGATTTGAGTAATTTCTTTTTTTCATTATTTTTTCATTATTATTTTTTTTTTAACACATTTTTTTTGTTTTTCTTATTTCTTGGATTAGTGCAGAAATATGAGCTAAACAATAAATTATCCTCTGAAAAACCCAGAATGCAGCTCAGACCACCAAAAATGCCTCAGCTTTGAAGGTATTTGGCGACCCCTTGGCCCAGTCACGTGCACCAAAATGCCGTGAATGGCATCCGCGAAATGCTGCGGACAAGAATTAAGAAAGTTATGATTGGAATCCGAGAAAATCCCAGAAAATCTAGGAAACGGGTCACAAGTCAAATTTACATTTCTTTTGTTTTTCTTTATAAAATAATTGACCGAAACGGGCCTAAAATTGCCGGATTCAACATGTCATAACTTCCTTATTTTTTGTCACAGGAAGATGATCCTTATATCATTGTCAATGTCTTTTCAAGACCTTGACAATGATACCAGTTGTATTGGAATCTGTTGATTTTGAAATATTTTGTCACATACCTATACATACACACTATGCAAATGAATTTGTGATTTATTGCAATGCTTGTAGAGGAGTACATACCTGTGGTTATCAGTTCTAAAGCATTCATGCATGAATGAAAAACAATCGCGATACTATCGAAAATCGCAATATGTTTGCCAATATATCGTGGATGAAAAAAATTGATATTGCCCAAGCCTAATTGTATGTGACATGTCAGGGACTCGTTTTCATCTTAATCATGAATTATGTGACCCCTGGTTACTAATACTGCAAGATGTACTAATAGGAAGAGTAAGAGAATATAAAGTTGGCAATTCCCAAATAAGTTTAGGGTTTACACTTTTGTAACCCCTGAACCTATGAAGTTAAAACCTAGCTTAAAATAAAACAGTTGGATATGGGATAGAGGTGGTGGTGTGTGGTGGGTTAAAAGACTTCACATGTGAATAATTAGATACAGTATTATCTTTCACATTTTATTAATATGATTGACTGATTGATTGATTGAATTTATTCGGATAAAAACATGACAAAAATACAAAATACATTTCAAAGATAAGAGAAAACGAGAAACATACCAAATTTATCCAAGGATAACCCAAAAAGCCAATAACATATAGGCTTATTTCCACTGGGGTCCTTACATCGAAACATCAAAAAGTACAAATACAATATGCAAATTTGAAAGACAAAGACAAATAAATAAAAAAACAGTAAAGAAAAATCTAAAAAATCACAACTCCCCAAAAAGCGAATTATGCTTCCTTAAATTTAGCTTGTGTTGAGAGATGCCATTTAACAAGTTTAAAAGTAAGTTATGTAATAATACATTTGTTAGATCACACTAATTATGTACATGTATGTCTTATTTTTTAGGTAATGGCTACATCTACAAGAATATGGCATAAGTAAGAATTAGTACCAGGTCAAATGCACAAAAAACATTAGGAAAAGTGGACTATTATGAGCAAGCAGAATTTCCTCATGGAGTCTTTCCCCCCAAAAATGACAGCATTCAGAATATGCTCTATCAACTGATACCACAACAAGCTGGACAAGCCCAAAGATCTATTTAAAGATGATGCTTCACATCTGCTAGCAGAAGTTTTTCAAGAGCATTGGATCTACTGTCACATTTATACCATTCACATGAAGCATGATAAAGTACACATGATAAAGTAAACATGGTACTTTAAATTAATTTTTGAAGTGATGTTTTCTTTATTGCTTCCATACCATTCAAATAAAATAGACTGGTACCCACCAACGGTATTCAAGTAATCTGCACAAGAAGACTGGATGCCATCCCATGTCCAAAAACCTTCATGGGGCAGGGGGGTTAACAATCTCAAATAATTGTTTTGATATTTATTCCTTGTTTCTTATAGGTCGCTACATATTTTGAGGGGGGCATAAAAAAAAATTGGGTTAATACCCCCTCCCCACAACTATGGCACTGCAGTTGAAAATGAATTGTATTGGAATGGCAGCCCTTTCAACTAATCGCATAACAACCCATCATTTTAATTGTTATTTCAGCTCCAGATGTCTACTGTCCAAATGACACCACCGTGAATGTAGATGCTGGAATGGCAATGGCTAATGTCACCTGGTCACCATTACCAACAGCCAATGATACTAATGGCACTGTCATTAATGCTACCACCATCGTATGTGAATACAATTCAAGCAATGTTGTGATGTCAGGTGACTTATATCCAGTAGGCTTAACAACGGTGACATGCAGAGCTAATGATACTCTCAATGTTGAAGGATCATGCAACTTTACCATCACAGTTGTTGGTATGTATTGTTTAAATTTGAAGTTCACTTTTTAGTTAAATTAATGGGCGTAACTCCTGGGGGATGGGGGATATATACCTCCCACTGTTTGGCCGAGGCGGGATGATCCTATGGACCTATGGATCCATGGTCCATGGTCCATAGGATCATCCACCCAGAATTTGTCATACAGAAAAAATAATAGTTGAATAATTGCGGCAAAAAAGGGAAAGGGGTGTGGAGAGAAATGGTACATGAAGTGATGTTTTTTGCAGTGTTTGGGGGAATATCATCCCCCCACTTTTCAACACGGATTTACGCCACGTGTCATAGTTTTGGACCCTGGAATGGTAGGATGCTAATGGGTTGCTCTGTTACATTGCAAATGGCCAATGTGCCTGCATTTCAAGGGTCATTTTACCAACTTTACAGTTTATTTTAGGCCAAAAAAAGTCTCCCATCTCTGGTCATAGGTCGGCTTCAAATCGGTGCGGTGACACGTTTTTGTTTTTTTGGTAAATATTTTGCCAACTAGTGAAATACATGTACACGGTTATTGAAACCAGACCAAATTTCTCATATACAAAGTATGGTGGCTAAGAGAGGCATCACAAATCGGACTAATGTTCACACCCCTTTGTGAAAAAGTCGTTTAAAACAAAGCACGGCAGAATTCCAATCGATCCAGCAAATTTGGCTGCACTTGGACATCGTTTCATAGCAAAAAAAAGAAAACTAAAAATGCCAACATGCGGGTCTGAGGCAATGCACGTGGAGACCAATAACACAAAAAACCTCTTATTATTAAAAGTTACATGACTTCAGGGATCTTGACGGGCCATACCCAATTGTCAGAAACCAAAACGGATAAGATTTTTGAAATCCTCACATGCAAAACCGTGGGAAATCAAGTAGTAGGGTACAAAAAAAAAAAAAAAAGGTGAAATATGAACCGTTTTAGAGGACTAGATGACTTATATCCAGTAAACTTAACTTAAACAGTGACATGCAGAGCTAATGATACTGCACCAAATGAAGGATCATGTAAATTTAACATTTACAGTTATTGGTAGGTATTTTTTCATTAACCCTCCTACTGTTTGACCATTTGAAACCATTCAAAATTTCCACTTACCAAAATGCCCATTGGTTTTGTACACACATGGTGATACCATTTGAACAGTGTTGGTAGCAAGCTTTACTACCGTTCAAATCCATTCAAATGCATAGAGGGTCCATTGATTCACCACTTAGAAGTATCCAAACAAGGTTTTGTATTAGCTGTACTACCATTTGGAAAGATCCAAGCAAGGTTTTGTATTAGCTGACCTACCATTCAAAACCATTTGGGGGAATCAATACTGTACACAGTTATTTCACCATTCAAAACCACAAAAGCGAATGGTTTCAAATGGTGGATCAACTTGTATGAAAAAGGCACCAGAAATAGGAGTGTTAAACAGCCCATTTTGTGAGATTTGCAAGATTAATATTTTTTATCTTTTGCCTAATGCAGACAATGAACCTCCAAATGTCTTCTGTCCAATCACGGTTGCTAACATGACTGTGGACCCTGGAATGGCAGATGCTAATGTCATATGGTCACCATTACCAACTGCCAATGATACTGTTGATGGTAACATTACCGCCATTGTATGTGAGGACAGTCTAGCCAAAGTTGTGATGTCAGACGACTTATATCCAGTAGGCTTAACTGCAGTGACATGCAGAGCTAATGATACTGCACTAAATGAAGGATCATGCGAATTTAACATCACAGTTGTTGGTAGGTATTGTTTAAATTTAAAGTTCACTTTTCATAACCATGATATTTATGTTTCATATTCTCAGTAGTTTGTCACTACTGACCAGGCAAACATCAACAAATTAAGTAGTCTTATTCGCTTCTTCTATAAGGAACATGTCCATTTTGAGGATTCATAATGTTTGGTTTCCACAGACAACAGCTCGCTGACAACATAGAACAATAAAATCACAGATGCTCATGAAAAACTTGAGGTCATGTACATCCCTTTATTTAGTAAAATCAGTGATTTTTCTTTTGTAACAAGTATGACCTAGATCAGAATATGCAACCAGTAATACACCATAGTTTTGTAAGTTTTCATAGAAATACTAAGGCAAAGGTAAGTGTGTCATTTCCATGAGTATACAGTACTTATCACACGTTAGGGTAAATCTGCAATAATATTTTATTATTTTTCCCCAAAATAAATGTTCTTTAATTCAACCTTTGGATGCCATTTCATGTTTGGGAAACAAAACCAAACACCCCTCCAGGTAAAAAATAATAGTACTACTGTAATAATAAAATAAAATAAAAAACTGAAATAAAATACAATTCACAAAAACAGACAAGAAGCGCATGGATAATATGGGCATGTCGCTCAGAAATACTACAAGGGAATTCAGACAATCCCGGTCAAATCTCGCTGGGCCCCCCCCCCCGACCCCCGGCCCCCCTGCCCCCTGACAATGTTGGCTCTCATTCCAAGGTCTGTGCTCTGGCTGGAGATAACAACATTGGTGGGGGGAGCGGGGGACTGGGGAGGGTATGTTTATTGTCACGTGTCCCAACTATTTTGGCCGGGATTGTAGATTTATCAGTAAGATTCTATGCATATTCATTTCATGACAATTTCTATATTTATCACATTGTCACTCTGTGTGGGCCAGGGCACTGTACTAGATCTATCAGTAAGATTCTATGCATATTCATTTCATGACAATTTCTATATTTATCACATTGCCACTCTATGTGGACCAGGGCACTGTACTAGATCTATCAGTAAGATTCTATGCATATTCATTTCATGACAATTTCTATATTTATCACATTGTCACTCTGTGTGGGCCAGGGCACTGTACTAGATGTATCAGTAAGATTCTATGCATATTCATTTCATGACAATTTCTATATTTATCACATTGTCACTCTGTGTGGACCAGGGCACTGTACTAGATTTATCAGTAAGATTCTATGCATATTCATTTCATGACAATTTCCATATTTATCACATTGTCACTCTGTGTGGACCAGGGCACTGTACTAGATTTATCAGTAAGATTCTATGCATATTCATTTCATGACAATTTCCATATTTATCACATTGTCACTCTGTGTGGACCAGGGCACTGTACTATCAGTAAGATTTTATGCATATTCATTTCATGACAATTTCCATATTTATCACATTGTCACTCTGTGTGGACCAGGGCACTGTACTAGATCTATCAGTAAGATTCTATGCATATTCATTTCATGACAGTTTCCATATTTATCACATTGCCACTCAATGTGGACCAGGGCACTGTACTAGATCTATCAGTAAGATTCTATGCATATTCATTTCATGACAATTTCCATATTTATCACATTGCCACTCAATGTGGACCAGGGCACTGTACTAGATCTATCAGTAAGATTCTGTGCATATTCATTTCATGACAATTTCCATATTTATCACATTGTCACTCTGTGGACCAGGGCATTGTACTAGATCTATCAGTAAGATTCTATGCATATTCATTTCATGACAATTTCCATATTTATCACATTGTCACTCTATGTGGACCAGGGCATTGTACTAGATCTATCAGTAAGATTCTATGCATATTCATTTCATGACAATTTCTATATTTATCACATTGTCACTCTGTGGACCAGGGCATTGTACTAGATCTATCAGTAAGATTTTATGCATATTCATTTCATGACAATTTCCATATTTATCACATTGTCACTCTGTGGACCAGGGCATTGTACTAGATCTATCAGTAAGATTCTATGCATATTCATTTCATGACAATTTCCATATTTATCACATTGTCACTCTGTGGACCAGGGCACTGTGCTAGATCTATCAGTAAGATTCTATGCATATTCATTTCATGACAATTTCCATATTTATCACATTGTCACTCTGTGGGCCAGGGCACTGTACTTGATCTGTCAGTAAGATTCTATGCATATTCATTTCATGAGAATTTCCATATTTATCACATGCTTAATCTGTACAAATGATTTAATTGGATAATAAGGTTGGTTTATGTATAATATTTGGACAACTTTAAGTATTTTTGTTTAAAGGTACAGACCTGGCTTGGGCCTTGACTGCTGGTCTTAAGGTCATTGCAGCCATTTTTAACTCACCAAATCCTATTAAAGATGTATCACCTGTGTTTTACTGGAAATTTTTTTCATTGTTTTTCTTCATTAGAACCTTGATAATTTCCTTTCAGAAAGGAAAAATACTTTGAAAGGAGATATTTCACTAAATAGTTGCCAGGAGCTTGGTTTTACAGTGCCAAAATGATGATGGGACCCACTACAAATTAATTTTGGTATATTTTTACATTAAAACCATCCTTCTCATGAGTATTTTGAGAAATTAGTAATTTTAAAGCATTTGTTTTCCCTTCCTCCCGTAAAATAGCAATGTACCAATGAAAAAGAAAGTTGCTGGAACTTGCCTAATAAACATGCAAAAGGTTTGTCTGTAAGGTCAAACAATATAATTCAAAAAACTGTGATTGGACTTTTGTTGTGTGTGGTGTGTATGGAGCCCTATTTTACCCAGTGGCAAGGCATTGTGACCTCAGATGTCAGTGTAATAACTTCCTTGTATAATACATTACTGGAGTGTCGTGGCCGAGCGGTCTAGCTTACCAGACTCAAGTTCTGGTGTTAGCAGCAGAATGTGGGTTCGAAACCCGGCTGTGACACTTGTGTCCTTGAGCAAGACACTTAACCATAATTGCTTCTCTCCACCCAGGGGTTAAATGGGTACCTGTGAGAACAGAGTTGGTTGATTAGCCCTATATGCGCTGTAATGGCAGCAATTGAGCTGTATACTCCCCAGGGAGCTGAGATGGTTTCACGAATGATTTATGAGCCTTATGAGCAGGGGTAATAATATAATGCGCCTTGAGCACCACTCAGTTGGTGGATACGTGCGCTATATAAGTCCACACATTATTATTATTATTATTACTAAATTGTAAAATTAGGTCCTTTTAATGTATACATAACAATCTTGATCACTCCCTTTACTATTTGAGTCAATTTATGCTAAATTTGTTGCCACATGCTAAATCAGTGGGCCAAAATATACTGTTGGCACAGTAGAAGTGAATTCAGGGACTTTTTTAAAGTTGGTGACACACTGTTGACATGTAATACATCTGATGCTGCAGGCAACACTGCAATGTGTGGCTTCAATGTCACTGTCATAGGTTAGCGTATAGGCCTAAGGGCATAGGCTTGGGCGATATTGATATTTTTCATCCACGATATATCGTCAAACATATATCGCGATTTTCGATAATATCGCGATTTTCTTTTTTCATGCATATGTACCCATATAACACGAGTCACAATAAATTGTCAGTGCTTACCGGAGAGACGTGGAATCGTGCTGTTCAGTAGCGCACCATGACCATTGGCAAATTCGTTTGCGTAATAATTATGTGGGACGGTTATTTTCGTTGTGCATCCCAATCAAATCATCAGCCTGAGTTCATGTGACTCGCATTCCACCTGACTATGTCATAGTATAAACACGTGACTAGGTTTATTCCTGTATGTGCATAGTACCGTGGATAATATATAACCATGTGATTGTGACACGTCATTTGCACTTCGGAAAATTTGACCGAGTTTGGATTGTACTCACACTATTTTAAATAAACATTACATGGTTTATCAAGAGTAGTGTATGTGTTTTGTCACTAGACAAGAGTCCCAGTATGGTATAATAGTAGAGAAGAAAACTTCCTAAATTTTTTCCATGGAATTTCCGACCCGACTGACAATCGAGAATTTTTTTTAATCGCGATATATTTTTTCTTCACGATATATATTTTTTCATCACGATATATTTTTTTCATTTCGATTTGCCGATATCCTGATAATTTGAAAAGTTCCCGATATCATAATCGAATAATTTTTTTTTCGCGATATTCGATATTATCGTGTCATCGCCCAAGCCTAGGCATGAATATAAATGTTTGGGGTCTCAAATTGTCTTACATCCATACACAGCTGGTATTGCAGGTTTTGAAAGGTTGCCTTAAAATCATACATCACTATATAAAGACCAGACTTGTATGATTTGTGACTCCGACTTGGACTCTTGTCCGACTTTAGTCACTTTTTTGGTGACTCGTACTTGGACTTGAGTCACCATGTATTTGAACTCGACCCTTCGGACTCGTACTCGTGACTTGGACTCGATGTTAGTGACACGGACTTGATGGTAAAATGTCCAATATTCACTATTTTAACACATTAACAAAATAAAGAATTTTCTTGCGACATACTGTTTAAATCTTGTTCCTTAATTTAAACAATGCGAACAATTATATAATTGATACCGTGCATCATAAGCTGATGTAACATACAGTGTCTTTTTCTATGTTTGTCGTAATGTGATTGAAATCGCTTAACCGGCAGTATGAAAACAAAGTGCGTCTTTCAGAAATCGATTACAATAAATGATGTATACAAGCTTCAGCGTACAACATCAGGGGAATAAAAGTTTAATAGTTATGGGTATCGGACAGAAGACTGTCCTAATCACTGGTCTCTTAATTTTCATGGCGTTTGTTCCTCCATTCTAGAGAAATGGAATGAACATACCTTTGTACAATTCAGTGTTCAGGCTTTTCTTAACAATTTTGAGAACTGAAAAAATATTACTCCATAAGTCTTTTCAATTTCATGACACAAGTTAATTAAAATAATTAAAGTAAATCAAACGATGTTGATTTTGGAAATAAATCTTTGGTTTATTAAAATTGATCAGATACTAGCCCATATGTTGAGTATTTTTTCATTTAACCTTTTTCATTCATGACCCTTGACATGTGTAGGTTTTCTTTTTTCATTTGATTTTTTTAAAGTGACTCGTGACTTGAACTTGGACTCAACCCACATGACTCTGGACTCGGACTTGGACTCGATACATGGGACTGGGACTTGGACTCGGACTCGAGGTTTGAGACCTCGAATACAAGTCTGCTATGATCTATCATGTTTCAAGAGGAATATAAACGAATTACCACCTTCAGCTCCTCTGAGTCTATTTACTTTTTATTTTTCTTCTATTGTAGTCCCGTACCTTGAGTGGCTTTTAGCATTGTTCAGGGCGAATATGCATTAACAAAATTTAAAAAAAGGTGTCTTATTATTTTACGGATATAATTCTAGAAGTTAATATACTTTCATATAACCATGTTAAGTTTTAATGTCTTGGTAAATGATTATATTTCCAGATAACGAAGCCCCAAATATAACTTGCCCGGGCAACCTGACAGTTTACACCGATTACAGCCAGAATTATTCTACAGTTCAATTACCCGCTCCAGACTCTTCTGTTGACAACTCTGGAATAGCTGCTGACCTCACCATTAATGTGAATGGTGTGACATATTATGTTGGTGACAACATATTATCGTGATGACTTTGGCTGTCTTCCATCGTGAAGGGATGGTGCTGGTTTGGATGCAGTTGGTGAAGAAGAGCTGGAGCCAACTCATGGATTCGGTGCTCATGTGCTTCAGGAACTCAGTATGGATGTTGTCATTTCCATGGGCTTTACCTTTCTTGAGGCACTTGATGGATGCAATTATCTCTTTGAAAGAAAGAGGCTGCGAGAGGGGGCTAGACTGTGGCAGTGTGTTGGTCAGCTCTTTGATATCAGCGTTGACTTTGTGGGTGAAAGCCTCAGCTTCTGGGGTTTGGTCTTTCCACCTGCCATTGTTGATCATAACTGAAGCAATGGAGTTAGTTGAGACAGGGCAGGGCTTTGCTGGACTACTTCTGCCTGTGAGACGGTTGATGGTGTTCCATGCCTTACGACTGGAGTGGGTGAAATTGATGTCATTGATTTCTTCTTCCCATCTTGATTGTCTCTTCTGGCCTAGAAGATCGAGGAGCTGATCGCCGATGGAGGAACGATGGTCATGATCGTTGGTATTCTCATAGGCTTCGAATAGCTGATCACAGTCTTTGTCCCAACAGGGGATATAGGGGTTTCCACAGCCTCTGGGGATGGAGTGCTTCGCTGACTGGTTGAGCATGCAGCAGAAGGCAGAGTACGCTTTATTCACGTTGGATGAAGGGTCAGGTAGCCTAGATGTCAGCTTTCTGGTAAGTTCGCTGAACTTAGGCCATTTGGCCTTCCTGAAGTTGCATCATTTTTTGAAGAGGCTGGAGATGGCAAGTTTGATGTCACTGGAGATAATGACGGCAGTGGCCGGATCTAGGAAACTTGGTGAGGACCAGTCTTCAGCAACGGCTGCTGATACTGTTGGATACGAAAGACAAGTCTGGGCAGGTCCAAGTAGTGTCTGCCGGAGTAGAACGTGCGTGGATCCTTGTTATCAAACAACAGGTGTAGATTTTGGGCTTCAGCCCAGTTGCTTGCAGTGGAGCCATTCTTGTCGGTGTTGGAGTATCCCCATCTGGTGTTCTGCAGTTAAAGTCACCACAAACAAAAGAGCTTGCAGGAATGGATGGAAGTGAGGAAACATCTAGTTCAGCTGGGGGTGGTTTGTACAAATTGCAAAAGGTGGTGCCTAGGGCTTCCATGGTCAGCCACTGAATACTTGAGTTCTCTGGAGAATGGTGAATTGCTCTTGCGTTGATGCCTTGCTTCTTGTGAGCGATGAAACTGATAAGGTCAGTACCTTCCAGGTGCAGCTTTTCCTCAGACTCACAATGGGTCTCCTGAAGTAGGATGATGTTAGCATGGTGTTGATTAGCAAGATGTTGGATAACGTCTATTTTAGCTCCAGTGAGACCTTCTATGTTGAGTTGCAGCATACACACGTCGGTACTAGCCATAATGCTCATCGTAAAGAGGATGCGTGCTCCCTAGTGCATAGCGGCAACCGTTCGAAGGCTAGTCTTGGCGAGTAAATGTGATGTAGTGGATAGTGTCCGGGTTGACAGCTTCAGTTCGAGAAACTTCTCTTAACAGGATCACCACATTATTGTATCCTCATGGCAAAACACAATTACTGTCAAGATTCTGTAGCAGCCATGGTTTTGTACAAAGATAACTTGATCATTGGCATGTGAAGAGACTTTTTGTGTTGTTGTACAACACCCTATAGGAGGGAGTTATATTCATAAGTCATCTTTATCTGGGTTATTCAGTTGATGTTTCCATACTCTTCCACCATGTTAAGTTTTAATGTTTTTGGTAAAATGATTATATTTACAGATAACGAAGACCCAAATATTACTTGCCCGGGCAACCTGACGATCAACACTGATTCCGGCCAGAACTATTCTACTGTTTCATTACCTGCTGAAAACTCTTCTGCTGACAACTCTGGAATAGATCCTAACATCACCATTAATGTGAATGGTATGACATATTATGTTGGTGACAACGTCACCTTTGATCTAATGACGTCTCCACATGTTGTGCTGTACACGGCAACAGACAACTCTATGAATAACGCAACATGTGATATGAACATCACTGTTATAGGTATGTGACACAAGAGTTTCATTAAAAGAATTGCTAATAAATTCAGTCTGCATGGAAGAATTTGGTAAATTTTGAAGCCTAATTTACATATTAATCACATCGCTTTAACATCACATTTTCTTAGTCAAAATGAAGTGGTGTTAGTTTTTGACTGTAATTATGAATGACGGAATTTGTTGATGAGCTCATTAGATTAAACCCAACCTATATTCGCACCGTGCATGAGCTGTTGAGGACACATGTTTTAAATAACAATTGATCCATAAGACAATGCTATTGTGTTGCGTTAGCGTATTTGTCCAGTTGATATTTATACACACAAAATATCACCACTGATCATTGTCTTGTAGAAGAACACTCGTGCATAATACCATCAGATATGCACTTAAAGTGAACGCTTACTTGATGCTATAGTGGCTATATCAAGACATTTCACCACAAGAGGGCTACGATATGCACAGAGTGAATAGACCAATTACCTCAGAATTCATTCATTGTCAATAATGTATAGGCGGCATGTCTTTATCTTTTAATTGAATGCACGCCCATGTCTTGGGCATTTATGAGTGATAGTTTATAGTACTCCATCAGATAGATTAGAGGTTGTGATTACCTTTGAATCAATCAGAATGTGTAGACTGACTGGTAAATAAAATATAAGCATTTACAATGTAGGCAAACTTAATCTGGAAGCCATTGTAAGAGAAATTATATCTTAGTCATGTGAAATCTTTAACTTTGTATCCCAATGCCTTTTATCCATTTCAGATAATGAACCTCCGAACATCACATGTCCAGCAGATGTAATCAGTAATACAACTTTTGGTTTAGCAAATGGCACTGCCACGTGGCTTATCGCTACTGTCACTGATAATTCTGGAGAGCCTATAACACTTGTTGTGAATGAAACATCTGGTTCTTCCTTTGACATCGGTGTCTACACTGCAGAGTTTATTGCTACAGATAGCAGTGGGAACAGTAACAATTGTACATTCACTGTTACTATTCAAGGTAAAGATTTTACTGGCTCACATATTTTTTCAATATAATTAAATACTTTTAATATTAATAATAGTATAATGAAAATAGTCACTCAGTAAAGTGAATACCTCCGCCACAGGTTTATGGGTGGTGGTGATCGTAGGGGAGGGGGAAGAGGCTTGTCCTGATTTTGAGATGGGGTGCTAATGAGAATGTTGCTAGTAGCATTTTTGGTCTTTCCTAGCTGCCACCACCACGTGATCATACAGCAACCATTTTTACCAAATCTCATACATTAACACTCTCCGATATCAATAAATTTCAAACTGGCACATGTATAACTACAGAAGAAAAATGCTAAATAAAAGCAAATTCTCTTGGTACAAAACCTGTGCCTTTTCACCGGTGATTCCTGGCAATTTTCTTTTTAATATGAAAATAGTTAATGTCCTTATAGAAAGGCAAGCAACAACTGAAAAATATAATACTAATAGTGTTCCATGGCTACCAAATTGTTAATTATGGTGATAGTGATATTTTAATGGATAATTTCTAGCTGAATGATATTACAGTGTGTCAAGGTAGTTGGCCATTCCTGGTGTATCTCATTTCTTGTTGTGATTTGTGTAGACAATGAAAGCCCAGTGTTGGAGAACTGTCCTGCCAACCTGACGCTGTACGTGCCTTCCAACTCAACTGAGCTGACAGTGAACTGGACATTCCCTACTGCAACAGACAATTCTGGCCAAGTAATGGTGCACAATGCAACCTTTTTTGAAGTTTTAGTAAGCTTCGTGTTTGAAGTATCCATAAACTTCTTTGGTTTCTTCAGGGTAACATTTCATATCGGACTCACCATAAGTACCATCACTGCAGAGGATGCAGCTGGCAATGTTGATCAGTGTATTTCACACATATGGATTATTGGTGAGTTCCATAACAAAGATTATTTTGACCTCGCTCACTGTACCCCCTTCCTTTTGAATGTTCTTCAAGACTGACAACTTAAGAACTGTACTTCTCAATAGCCTAATCCTGTGGAAGGTAAAATTATAAGACTTTTTCAAGAAAATATGCACCCAGTGGTGTCATGTTTTAAAGGACACCCAATGCTTTCAAAAATAAAACTAACTGATTCATTATTGTATCCTCATAGCAAAACATAATTACTGTCAAGATTCTGTCATGGCTATGGTTTTGTACAAAGATAACTTGATCATTGGCATGTGAAGAGACGTTTTGTGTTGTTGTGCACACCCTGTAGGAGGGAGTAATATGTTGTCATATTCATTAGGCACCTTCTCAAAACTATTCCGGGATAACTTGTGGGGAGATTTCTCCCACAGTTGATTTTTCAACCTGCACAATGCATGCAAACACACATCGTGCCAAATATGGACTCCGTCTCTGTATACATGTGAAATAAAGTACACGATGGTCAAAGTCCAACCTGGGCTACATGTAGTTGTACGTACAATCGTGTATATTGTAACAGATATAGAGACAATCAAGAACAGAAATAAGTAAAACAAAACAAAACTAAATACTGTTATTCTTTATGTATTATCCCTGCAAGGGAGGGGGGCTTTTTGCCACTCAAACATAAAACAATATAAAGACTGGCAAAGCAAAGAAACAATTCAGGACACTACTAAAATAATATAAATAACTAAAATAGTATTACCTTAATGTTCGGACGACAGGCTGAAATTGTATGACATAAAATACAGGCAATCCTTTGCGTAATCTAAACTTGATACAAAATAAAATACAACCGCCGTCCGAACAACCTTCTGTCCCCAGCCACAGGTCCAGACTGCCACCAAAATATATTATGTCCATTACAATATCGCGCATAGCGAGCATGCAGTTGCTGGGCTAACCAGTAACCAATGAGAATACATCTTTGGGTTTTGAATTTAGTATATTAGCATAAATGAGCTCCGCCTTAAATTTGTTAGGTGCGATGATGAATGGTCACTCTATGTACTGTATATGTACATGTACAGTGATGTATAGTGTACTACATACATTATGTACATGTGCATGTATACACATGAGTCAGTAAATTTACAGATTAATTACTATTAAGCCAATTTCTATGCCATTGACAAAGTATGTTGCAGAATTTTTTTGTTGTGTATGGTTATTGAAGCTCGGTTGTTCAAGCGTATCGCTTGGTTGCCTTCTGGTCTCTGGCTCTGGGGTCGTACAAAAGGCTGTCTAATCGGATAAGTCAATATTGTTCACTGGTTAGAGATTTTGGAGTATGGCAGAGTTACTACGATTTTGGTTTAATTTAGACGATTTCTTCACTCCTTTTAAGACGTTTCCGTGTAAATATCCGTTGATAACATGTACACGTTAATATGTCGAGTCCTTATTATTTCCCCAGCACGTACATAACATTAGGATGCACAGACCTGGTAACAGACTAATAATTGGAGGAATCTTAGCGCATAAATCAGCGACTATGTGGCTGTGTGTACATAAAAAGATAATTCTCCTTGGTAAATTCGCCTGTATCGGCGTAAACAAGCGCCACAGCTTCCCAGGTATCCGCAGTTTACACGCAAACATAATACGTCTAAACGTCGGGGGACCGGCGTAGACAAATCGTCTTAAAATACTACTGTAAAAACTACGTCTTTTGCACAGGGCGACGAATAATATTCCACATGCCTTGCGCGGAATATGTACAGTATACGAATAAAAACTTGGATGCACATTTCAGCTGTACCGAAATTATGCTTTTCTTTCGAATTTCTTTGGCATGGTGGTTTTGGTTTACTTTATAAGTGAAGCACATAATTATAGAATACTGATATATTTTATTTGTGAAATAGTTCATGACAATTTGAATCATAGTAAAGCAGAGAACTGCGATCGTAATACATCGTTGGCGTGATACATCGAAAGTACTGTAGTACGTTTAATTTTTGCCATATGCCTTGCACTGCTTTTTGTCATTTATTGTAAAATCATAAATACCAACGTCAACAAAATTATATCCCAAGTTTTTTGTATAAAAATAAATAACATAAAAATTATGTATTATGAATATGATGGGAGAATAGGGAGAAAGAGAAAACATCACATTTTGTAATTTTTTTGATGAAAGCTACATTATCTCTTTTTGGAAATTGCGTGGCTCTGAAAAGAGCCGTTTTTCACTGGTGTGCGCCCCATGGAGAACCGTTGCTGAACATCTTCCACAAATGTGTTTGTGTTTTGTCCTGTAAAAATGTTTTCTTGTATTTGAAAAGGGCATGTTTTTGTACTAGTTTCTGGGTGTATGTGTACGTAACGCTGTGGTATTATAGAATTAATTACTCAGTGATTCCTGTGACATGCCTAGCAATATGCCATATCTTTAACGTTTCTTGCATGAATATTATTATTGGCCTTAGTTATAGTTCTCAAATGCTTGTCAATCGTCATAACTTCTGCAAAAATATTTAATGATGGACATAATTAGTGAAACCTATATATTTCGTTAATATTATGTTTAAAATAATGCACGAAGTTTGGGAAGTTCTGTTTTTTTTTAGGGAACTCGATATAAAAACACACACATTGTTACTGCTGGCAAGTCTTGCGGTTTTAAGGATTAGTGCTGGAGGCCCTTTGAATCCGCTGACTGCTGGCAGAGCTGTTGTTCCCTTACCCTGGAGTATGAGTGCTTAGCAAATTGGTTCTTTTGTTGTCCCATACTGGCGAGCTTACCAGCTAAGATCTCTCCAGACTCCATAATGAGGATGAACCCAGTCTGATGCAAATTTTAGCCTGGTAAACAATACCGGGTTCTGATGACCGGACTAGCTAATTGCACCGGGTTATTTATGCATCTGGGCCTTACGATGTTATTGAGTTCTTTTGGTTACAGAAGAGATTATTACATGGTTTACTCGAAAGAACTCAATAACATCTATCGCCACCAGGCAAAGCCTGAAATCCTACATCATATACATTACCAGTATTAGTACATTACTAATTATACATTAGTAAATTGTATAATTAATTAGGTCCTTTTAACGTACGCGTATATTGTTGCCATTTTTTAGAAAGCCACTTAATTGAACAAATCAATGGGCCAGAATAGACTTGGTTACACTGACCAATTCTTAGTCTGTTGATTTACTGAAAAGGACTCTTTATAATTCTGGGTGCCCTGAAGAGATTGCTATCTGAACCAGAAACATGGGTAAATCTCTACTCACAATAAGCATTCTGGGTTAGTGTAATTGATCCTAAGTATACTGAAATTATATGGCTTAACCCTAACCAACCCAAATCCTCCCAAATCCTCTTTGCTAAAGTGAAGGATTTTGGAGGATTGAGGTTGTTAGGCATACTTGCCTTTCCATGGAACATGTACATCCATGTTTGTTGTCGTGATTGCAAGGTCAGTGCTTGGGTCAGTGGACACACTGTTTATTGCTCTATGCATGCAGGGAGGGTCCCTGGCCATGTACATGTATCACAGATTAGAAACACATGTGTGCATACATGTCATGTGCTTGCTTTACTACTGAAGGATTTTGGAGGATTAAGGTTATGTGTAAGCAAATGGGCCTAGGCAGTTAGGCTAATGCTCCATATCTGATAAGACTTAGTATAAGGCTTGATTGCATGTAAATTGATTGCACAATCAATTTCTGAGGATCATGCGAATTTAACATTACAGTATTTTGTTGTAGATACATGTAGTTACTGCTGTTTTGTTTTAAAATTTTGAAAATGTTTTTCCAAAAAGGCACCCCGGCATTGTGAGCTTTTCCAATTATATACTTGTATGAGATACATACTATTTAAGCACATTCATGAGTTATAGAAATAACCAAAATTGACAAACAATATCACTGACTACTGATGATATTTGTTTCCATTTTTTAACAGATAATACAAGTCCAAATCTATCTTGTCCAGCCAACATTGCTGTCAATGTCAGCATGGGTACCAGTGGAAGTACAGTAGACTGGATGGTCAATGCCTCTGACTTTGTTGATGGTGTCGTCAATACCACTTGCTGGATTGAAACCAATGTTGGCACAGTAGAAGTGAATTCAGGGGACTTGTTTGAAGTTGGTGACACAATGGTGACATGTAATACATCTGATGCTGCAGGCAACACTGCAATGTGTGGCTTCAATGTCACTGTCACAGGTAACATCAATTGCAGTTTATTCATCATATGCCCATCGTTTTCTTCCGGACGTGTCTCCTGATTTGAAAGAATTCATCGGTGGATGTGTGAAAAGATGATACAAATACAATACACCTAGCTCTCACAAGACATTGTTGAGTCTGTCTTATTGCAAGAGATGTAATGTCTTAAATTTGTAATTCAACTCAAATCTGACTCGAGATGCCACTTAGCTTAATTCAGTGCTGTCAAATTTGTTAAATTTATAGATTAATAAAATACTTGCATCGGATTTTAAACAATTGATTTGGTTTTTGCCCTCACACCGACATATGTATAAAGCGCTGTTCACTGAATGCTTTTCGAGTGTCTGTGAAAAAAATCCACAGGCAATTTGGGTTAGATAAGTACCCACAACCTCCTGCTTACTTGTGCAGACATATTAACCTCTTAACCTCTTGTTAAATTTATTTACTGAGGATTCATTTGTTTACACTTTGAACAGATAATGAAAGTCCAAATATGTCTTGTCCAGCCAACATTGCTGTCAATGTGAGCATGGGAACCAATGGAAGTACAGTAGACTGGATGGTGAATGCCTCTGACATTTTTACCTTTCTTGAGGCACTTGATGGATGCAATTATCTCTTCGAAAGAAACAGGCTGCGATCGAGGGGGCTAGACTGTGGCAGCATGTTGGTCAGCTCTTTGATATCAGCATTGACTTTGTGGGTGAAAGCCTCAGCTTCTGGGGTTTGGTCGTTCCAACTGCCATTGTTGATCATAACTGAAGCAATGGAGTTAGTTGAGACAGGGCAGGGCTTTGCTGGACTACTTCTGCCTGTGAGACAGTTGATGGTGTTCCATGCCTTACGACTGGAGTGGGTGAAATTGATGTCATTGATTTCTTCTTCCCATCTTGATTGTCTCTTCTGGCCTAGAAGATCGAGGAGCTGATTGCCGATGGAGGAACGATGGTCATGATCGTTGGTATTCTCATAGGCTTCAAATAGCTGATCACAGTCTTTGTCCCAACAGGGGACATAGGGGTTTCCACAGCCTCTGGGGATGGAGTGCTTCGCTGACTGGTTGAGCATGCAGCAGAAGGCAGAGTACGCTTTATTCACGTTGGATGAAGGGTCACGTAGCCTAGATGTCAGCTTTCTGGTAAGTTCGCTGAACTTAGGCCATTTGGCCTTCCTGAAGTTGCCTCGTTTTTTGAAGAGGCTGGAGATGGCAAGTTTGATGTCACTGGAGATAATGACGGCAGTGGCCGGATCTAGGAAACTTGGTGAGGACCAGTCTTCAGCAACGGCTGCTGATACTGTTGGATACGAAAGACAAGTCTGGGCAGGTCCAAGTAGAGTCTGCCGGAGTAGAACGTGCGTGGATCCTTGTTATCAAACAACAGGTGTACATTTTGGGCTTCAGCCCAGTTGCTTGCAGTGGAGCCATTCTTGTCGGTGTTGGAGTATCCCCATCTGGTGTTCTGCAGTTAAAGTCACCACAAACAAAAGAGCTTTCAGGAATGGATGGAAGTGAGGAAACATCTAGTTCAGCAGGGGGTGGTTTGTACAAATTGCAAAAGGTGGTGCCTAGGGCTTCCATGGTCAGCCACTGAATACTTGAGTTCTCTGGAGAACGGTGAATTGCTCTTGCGTTGATGCCTTGCTTGTTGTGAGCGATGAAACTGATAAGGTCAGAACCTTCCAGGTGCAGCTTTTCCTCAGACTCACAATGGGTCTCCTGAAGTAGGATGATGTTAGCGTGGTGTTGATTAGCAAGATGTTGGATAACGTCTATTTTAGCTCCAGTGAGACCTTCTATGTTGAGTTGCAGCATACACACGTCGGTACTAGCCATAATGCTCATCGTAAAGAGGATGCGTGCTCCCTAGTGCGTAGTGGCAACCGTTCGAAGGCTAGTCTTGGCGAGTAAATGTGATGTAGTGGATAGTGTCCGGGTTGACAGCTTCAGTTCGAGAAACTTCTCTTAACAGGATCACCACATTATTGTATCCTCATGGCAAAACACAATTACTGTCAAGATTCTGTAGCAGCCATGGTTTTGTACAAAGATAACTTGATCATTGGCATGTGAAGAGACTTTTTGTGTTGTTGTACAACACCCTATAGGAGGGAGTTACATGTAGATATCTGGGTTATTCAGTTGATGTTTCCATACTCTTCCACCATGTTAAGTTTTAATGTTTTTGGTAAAATGATTATATTTACAGATAACGAAGACCCAAATATTACTTGCTCGGGCAACCTGACGGTCAACACTGATTCCGGCCAGAACTATTCTACTGTTTCATTACCTGCAGAAAACTCTTCTGCTGACAACTCTGGAAACACTCCTAACATCACCATTAATGTGAATGGTATGACATATTATGTTGGTGATAGCGTCACTTTTGATCTAGCAATGTCGCCATATGTTGTGCTGTACACGGCAACAGACAACTCCATGAATAAAGCAACATGTGATATGTACATCACTGTTATAGGTATGTGATTTTGTTTCATTAAAAGAATTGCTAACAAATTCAGTCTGCATGGAAGAATTTGGTAAATTTTGAAGCTTAATTTACATATTAATCACATCGCTTTAACATCACATTTTCTTAGTCAAAATGAAGTGGTGTTAGTTTTTGACTATGTAATTATGAATGACTGAATTTGTTGATGAGCTCATTAGATTAAACCCAACCTATATTCGCACCGTGCATGAGCTGTTGAGGACACATGTTTTAAATAACAATTGATCCATAAGACAATGCTATTATTGTGTTGCGTTAGCGTATTTGTCCAGTTGATATGTATACACACAAAATATCACCACTGATCATTGTCTTGTAGAAGAACACTCGTGCACAATACCATAAGATATGCACTTAAAGTGAACGCTTACTTGATGCTATAGTGGCTATATCAAGACATTTCACCACAAGAGGGCTACGATATGCACAGAGTGAATAGACCAATTACCTCAGAATTCATTCATTGTCAATAATGTATAGGCAGCATGTCCTTATCTTTTAATTGAATGCACGCCCATGTCTTGGGCATTTATGAGTGATAGTTTATAGTACTCCATCAGATAGATTAGAGGTTGTGATTACCTTTGAATCAATCAGAATGTGTAGACTGACTGGTAAATAAAATATAAAGCATTTACAATGTAGGCAACTTTAATCTGGAAGCCATTGTATGAGAAATTATATCTGTATCATCCTTTGTCATGTGAAATCTTTAACTTTGTATCCAGTTGCCTTTTATCCATTTCAGATAATGAACTTCCAAACATCACATGTCCAGCAGATGTAATCAGTAATACATCTCTTGGTTTACCAAATGGCACTGCCTTGTGGCTTAATGCTACTGTCACTGATAATTCTGGAGAGCCTATAACACTTGTTGTGAATGAAACATCTGGTTCTTCCTTTGACATCGGTGTCCACACTCTAGAGTTTACTGCTACAGATAGCAGTGGGAACAGTAACAATTGTACATTCACTGTTACTATTCAAGGTAAAGATTTTACTGGCTCATATATTTTTTCAATATAATTAAATACTTTTAATAATAATAGTATAATGAAAATGGTCACTCAGTAAAGTGAATACCTCCACCACAGGTTTATGGGTGGTGGTGATCGTAGGGGAGGGGGAAGAGGCTTGTCCTGATTTTGAGATGGGGGTGCTAATGAGAATGTTGCTAGTAGCATTTTTGGTCTTTCCTAGCTGTCACCACCACGTGATCATACAGCAACCATTTTTACCAAATTTCATACATTAACACTCCGATATCAATAAATTTCAAACTGGCACATGTATAACTACAGAAGAAAAGTGCTAAATAAAAGCAAATTCTCTTGGTACAAAAACCTGTGCCTTTTCACCGGTGATTCCTGGCAATTTTCTTTTTAATCTGGAAATAGTTATTGCTCTTGTAAAAAGGCAAGCAACAACTGAAAAATACAACACTAATAGTGTTTAATGGCTAGCAAATTGTGGATTATGGTGATCGTGACATTTTAATGGATAATTTCTAGCTGAATGATATTACAATGTGTCAGGGTAGTTGGCCATTCCTGGTGTATCTTATTTTTTGTTGTGATTTGTGCAGACAATGAAAGCCCAGTGTTGGAGAACTGTCCTGCCAACCTGACGCTGTACGTGCCTTCCAACTCAACTGAGCTGACAGTGAACTGGACATTCCCTACTGCAACAGACAATTCTGGCCAAGTAATGGTGCACAATGCAACCTTTTTTGAAGTTTTAGTAAGCTTCGTGTTTGAAGTATCCATAAACTTCTTTGGTTTCTTCAGGGTAACATTTCGTATCGGACTCACCATAAGTAACATCACTGCAGAGGATGCAGCTGGCAATATTGATCAGTGTATTGCGCACATATGGATTATTGGTGAGTTCCATAACAAAGATTATTTTGACCTCGCTCACTGTACCCCCTTCCTTTTGAATGTTCTTCAAGACTGACAACTTAAGAACTGTACTTCTCAATAGCCTAATCCTGTGGAAGGTAAAATTATAAGACTTTTTCAAGAAAATATGCACCCGGTCGTTTCATATTTTAAAGGACACCCAATGCTTTCAGGAATAAAACTAACTGATTCATTATTGTATCCTCATGGCAAAACATAATTACTGTCAAGATTCTGTCATGGCTATGGTTTTGTACAAAGATAACTTGATCATTGGCATGTGAAGAGACGTTTTGTGTTGTTGTGCACACCCTGTAGGAGGGAGTAATATGTTGTCATATTCATTAGGCACCTTCTCAAAACTATTCCGGGATAACTTGTGGGGAGTATTTTTTCACTTTTTTTGACTTTTTTTGACTTTTTTATATTCTGCCCCTCTCAAAACATGTACAGGCCTATTAGAAATAAGAATAAATCATTAAAATTTAATATTTCTAACCCCCCTGTACATGCCCCCTGAAAGTTTTGCTTGAAGGGCGCCCTCTGTTGTCAGTTTAACGTAAAGGTTCCCTGACTCCATATGCACTGTACAGACATACATAATGGTGGTTACCAGACTGTATGTGATTATGTACCACACATAATCTAGAATGGTAGTTAATCAGCTGTTCGTTGTTTGTTGACATGGTTGATGGCCAGATGGGTTTTAACTCAATTAAGACAATTATATATTTAGGTTAGTAAATGTATATACATCATATCATCTAAAAGGATTGTTTGCTGGCAAAGTTGGGCAGTGACAGAAGTTATTATCTGTGACCTTAGTTGGGTAAGTTTGTTTTTAATAATAATTATTCACCATGCACCCACAACAAGTATTAGACTGCAAGAAATTTCCATGGGAGTTAACTTGGGAACATTGTATTTGACATGTCTGGGACTTGTTATCTTAAACATGAAATATTAACCCACTGGTTACTGTCATAGAAATAATATAGTTTGTACAATCACAATGTTATAATAAATAGTAATAGTAAGTGAAAGAGAATACAAAGTTGGTAGTTCCCAAATAAATTTAAGGTTTACAACTGTGTAACCCCTGAACCTTTGTTTGAAGTTGAATCCTAGCTTAAAATAAAATAGTGGGATATGGGATTTATTATTTGAATGTTTTTAAGGGATGGTGTGTGGCTGATATTTAAGCACATTTAAAAAATTTTTTTTACAATATTATCTTTCACTTTCTATAAATAAATTGTGTAATAATACATTTGACTTGTTATTTCACACGTCATAGGCCTAATTAATTATAAATGTATTTCAATTTTTTTAAGGTAATAGCTACAGCTACATCTAGTGATCAGGACTCCTCCACTGAGCTACTTAAGCCCCTCCTGCACCAGCATTCCACATTCTCCTTGAAGATGATCAAAGCATACAGATTGAAATATTGAGTTAACCAAAGGTTCTTCTCAGAACCCTTACTACTCAAAAGAGATTATTTCAATATGCCATCACAAATCTTACTATATCTAAAGATGATGCTTCACATCTACATACTAGCATTAGATCTATTGTATCATTTACAGAAATACATTTTGGCATTATACAATCCAAAATCCCTGCTAAGCCATGAAATATGTTGTTAATGTTAGTTAGTTGTATAAATATATTTTTGTACTATTTTATAAATAGAGAATTGGCTGTTGCAAACTGCTTACCAACCAAGTACCCGTAGTATATAAATGCAAAATAATAGTTACTGGCCTTACATCTCAAACCTAGCGGGTTCTTTCTTGAGAAAGAACTTGCTAGGTTCAAAACATAACTGAGGCCAATAACTACTTTTTTACATTCATACTATTTTATTAATTAATTCTTTTCTAGAAGAATGTTAAAAGCAAATATAAATTTTATATTATTCCAGGATAATATAAGTTTGATACAATAATGAAATAAAATCTTCAGTTGCAATCCATATAAACCCACGGGAACACTGTGTTTTATTCATATAAATCTTACTTTTTAATCAGATTTTTGGTTTCATAAGGCAATTGAAAGGTTGTCGTGGAATAGTATGCTAAAATTTCAACAGGTAAACATGAGAAAGTACTTTAAATTAATTGCTGAAGTGATGTTCTCTTCATTGCTTCCCTATCACTGTGTTTCAAACAAAATAGACGGGTGCCCTAATGACGGTATACAGGTAATCTGCACAAGAAGTCAGGATGCCATACCGTTTCACAAAAACAAATCTTCAGGGGGCATGTACAGGGGGGTTAACGCTCTCAAATGATTTTTTGAGTATTTTTTCCTTGTTTCTTATAGGTTGGTACATATTTTGAGGGGGGCATCTAAAAATTGTTTGGCTAATACCCCCCATACCCCTAGCTTTGACCCTGTTTGATCCCACACACACAGCACAATGCATGCAAACACACATCGTACATTAGCCAAATATATATGGACTCCAGTGTACTACATTCATTACGTAGATGTATACAGTATGTATATGAGTCCGTACAATTTGTGAATGTGCGCTGGAGTTCGGATAGCTAAGTGGGGCAAAATTATCCAACCAAACCATTCCGACGCGCCTTGGCTAAACCGCAGATCGCTCAGTGGGGAGTCTATAAACATATTGCCAGTAAATGTGTGCTTTGTATCGGGGGAAAAATCTATTTAGGAAAAGAATCCACCCATCGAAAGTACTGTAGTACGTTTAATTTTTGCCATATGCCTTGCACTGCTTTTTGTCATTTATTGTAAAATCATAAATACCAACGTCAACAAAATTATATCCCAAGTTTTTTGTATAAAAATAAATAACAAAAATTATGTATTATGAATATGATGGGAGAATGGGGAGAAAGAGAAAACATCACATTTTATTATTTTTTTGATGAAAGCTACATTATCTCTTTTTGGAAATTGCGTGGCTCTGAAAAGAGCCGTTTTTCACTGGTGTGCGCCCCATGGAGAACCGAAGATGAACTTCTTCCACAAATGTGTTTGTGTTTTGTCCTGTAAAAATGTATTCTTGTATTTGAAAAAGGCATGTTTTTGTACTAGTTTCTGTGTGTATGTGTACGTAACGCTGTGGTATTACAGAATTTATTACTCAGTGATTCCTGTGACATGCCTAGCAATATGCCATATCGTTAACGTTTCTTGTACATACATGAGTATTATTATTGGCCTTAGTTATAGTTCTCAAATGCTTGTCCATCATCATAACTTCTGCAAAAATATTAAATGATGGACATAATTAGTGAATCATATATTTCGTTAATATTATGTTTAAAATAATGTACGAAGTTTGGGAAGTTCTGTTTTTTTTTAGGGAACTCAATATAAAAACACACACATTGTTACTGCTGGCAAGTCTTGCGGTTTTAAGGATTAGTGCTGGAGGCCCTTTGAATCCACTGACTGCTGGCGGAGCTATTAACTAAGACTAATTGCGGTGACACCATGTGGAATCTCAATTGAGTAGTAATTAGTTCTGAAAAGAACTGGTGGTACAACTCGACGTTTCGATCAGTATGCTCTGATCGTCCTCAGGTGGAGCTATTGTTCCCTTACCCTGGAGGATGAGTGCTTAGCAAATTGGTTATTTTGTTGTCCCGTACTGGCCAGCTTATAAGCTAAGATCTCTCCAGACTCCATAATGAGGGTGAACCTGGTCTGATTCAAATTTTAGCCTGGTAAACAATACCGGGTTCTGACCGGACTAGCTAATTGCACCGGGTTATTTATGCATCTGGGCCTTACGATGTTATTGAGTTCTTTTGGTTACACCATGTGATAATCTCTTCTTGGAAAAAGTGATGGCTCTGAGAAGAGATTATTACATGATTTACTTGAAAGAACTCAATAACATCTATCGCCACCAGGCAAAGCCTGAAATCCTACATCATAATTATACATTACCAGTATTAGTACATTACTAATTATACATTAGTAAATTGTATAATTAATTAGGTCCTTTTAACGTACGCGTATATTGTTGCCATTTTTGAGAGAGCCACTTAATTGAACAAATCAATGGGCCAGAATAGACTGGTTACACTGACCAATTCTTAGTCTGTTGGTTTACTGAAAAGGACTCTCTATAATTCTGGGTGCCCTGAAGAGAGGTAAACCTCTACTCACAATAAGCATTCTGGGTTAGTGTAATTGATCCTAAGTATACTGAAATTATGGCTTAACCCCAACCCTCCCAAATCCTCCAAAATCCTCTTTGCTAAAGTGAAGGATTTTGGAGGATTGAGGTTGTTAGGCATACTTGCCTTTCCATGGAACATGTACACGTATCCATGTTTGTTGTAGTGATTGCAAGGTCAGTGCTTGGGTCAGTGGACACTTGTTTATTGCTCTATGCATGCAGGGAGGGTCCCTGGCCATGTACATGTATCACAGATTAGAAACACATGTGTGCATATACATGTCATGTGCTTGCTTTACTACTGAAGGATTTTGGAGGATTCAGGTTATGTGTAAGCAAATGGGCCTAGGCAGTTAGGGTTAATGCTCCATATCTGATAAGACTTAGTATAAGGCTTGATTGCATGTAAATTGATTGCACAATCAATTTCTGAGGATCATGCGAATTTAACATTACAGTATTTTGTTGTAGATACATGTAGTTACTGCTGTTTTGTTTTAAAATTTTGAAAATGTTTTTCCAAAAAGGCACCCCGGCATTGTGAGCTTTTCCAATTATATACTTGTATGAGATACATACTATTTAAGCACATTCATGAGTTATAGAAATAACCAAAATTGACAAACAATATCACTGACTACTGATGATATTTTGTTTCCATTTTTTAACAGATAATACAAGTCCAAATATATCTTGTCCATCTGACATTTCTGTCAATGTGAGCATCGGTACCAATGGGAGTACAGTAGACTGGATGGCCAGTGCCTCTGACTTTGTTAATGGTGTCGTCAATACTACTTGCTGGATTGAAACCAATGTTGGCACAGTAGAAGTGAATTCAGGAGACCTTTTTGAAGTTGGTGACAAAATGGTGACATGTAATACATCTGATTCTGCAGGCAACACTGCAATGTGTGGCTTCAATGTCACTGTCACAGGTAAAATCAATTGCAGTTTATTCATCATATGCCCATTGTTTTCTTCCGGACGTGTCTCCTGATTTGAATGAATTCATCAGTGGATGTGTGAAAAGATGATACAAATACAATACACCTACATAGCTCTCAAAAGACATTGTTGAGTCTGTCTTATTGCAAGAGATGTAATGTCTTAAGTTCGTAATTCAACTCAAATCTGACTCGAGACGCCACTTTGCTTAATTCAGTGCTGTCAAATTTGTTAAATTTATAGATTAATAAAATACTTGCATCGGATTTTAAACAATTGATTTGGTTTTTGCCCTCACACCGACATATGTATAAAGCGCTGTTCACTGAATGCTTTTCGAGTGTCTGTGAAAAAAATCCACAGGCAATTTGGGTTAGATAAGTACCCACAACCTCCTGCTTACTAGTGCAGACGTATTGACCTCTTAACCTCCTGTTAAATTTATTTACTGAGGATTCATTTGTTTACATTTTTAACAGATAATGAAAGTCCAAATATGTCTTGTCCAGCCAACATTGCTGTCAATGTGAGCATGGGAACCAATGGAAGTACAGTAGACTGGATAGTGAATGCCTTTGACATTGTTGATAGTGCCGTCAATACTACTTGCTGGATTGAAACCAATGTTGGCTCAGTAGAAGTGAAATCAGGGGAATTTTTTGAAGTTGGTGACACACTGGTGACATGTAATACATCTGATGCTGCAGGCAACACTGCAATGTGTGGCTTCAATGTCACTGTCATAGGTAAAGTCAACTGCATTGTATCAGGATCTTTCCCCTGATTTGAAGGACTTCATCAGTGGATGTGTGAAAGAATGAGGTGTATTTAACACCAAGAATGGGCTTGCACTTTTTAAATACAATACACTGACATGTATGAAGCATTGTATACTCGATGCTTACCGAGTGTCTGTGGAAAAAATCCACAGGCTACTCAAGTGGGATTCGAACCCATGACCTCCTCCTTACTTGTGCAGACATCTTAACCTCTTGTTAAATTTATTTACCGAGAATTCTTTTCTTTACATTTTTAACAGATAATGAAAGTCCAGATATATCCTGCCCAGCCGACATTGCTGTCAATGTGAGCATGGGAACCAATGGAAGTACAGTAGACTGGATGGTCAATGCCTTTGACATTGTTGATGGTGACGTCAATACCACTTGCTGGATTGAAACCAATGACGGCTCAGTAGAAGTGAATTCAGGGGACTTTTTCGAAGTTGGTGACACACTTGTGACATGTAATACATCTGATGCTGCAGGCAACACTGCAATGTGTGGCTTCAATGTCACTGTCATAGGTTAGTGTATAAGGGAATGACTAGAAATGTTTGAGGTCTTAAATTTGCTTACATTCATGCGCAGCGGTTTAGCAGGTTTTGAAAGGTTGTCTTAAAAGCATACATCACTATATAAAGATCACTACAACCGGATTCTGGGAATTTATGCCTTCAAATAATTGCATTTACCATTCAGAAATAGTGTCTATATCATACATGTAATGCATTGGTAATCTATGTATTTAGGTAAAACTTGTAGCTTTGCATGGTGAGGATGATAAGTAAGACTAATTGCGGTGACACCATGTGGAATCTCAATTGAGTAGTAATTAGTTCTGAAAAGAACTGGAGGTACAACTCAACGTTTCGATCAGTATGCTCTGATTGTCCTCATGTATGTATTTGCTAGTTCCTCTGGTATAAAAAAAGTGCATAGTTTAAAGAAATAAAATTGTTTGTTCCATTTGGTTTCATGGAGTAGCTTGCCGTTTGACATTCTATGCCTAATTTTTTTTATGGATGCTGATTGTTTGGTTGGCTATTGATATCTAAATAGAAATTCACATCTTATAAGCAAAAACATTCTTAAAAATACCTAGTTGTCAGAGTTGAGAAACAGTATCCTTTGGATCACTTTTGCCACTTTCAAAACAAGGTTTGTCATTTTGGTTTGCTGCAACCAGGACCAGTACTAGTGTACTATAACGCCACTGATTCGGTCTAACTCTAAGGACGTCAAGTACAAGATTCAGTGAATGCTGATGCTAGTTTGAAATAAACGGACAGACACGGACAACAGGATTCAATTTCTGATCTTCTGATTGTGGTTCTCATTCAACTCTTTTAATTCTTGGATATATTTACTCACATGATGGCTCACTTTACACTGGGAGTTGCAAGTGGGTTTGCAAGATGAATGTACAGCCGTGCCTGGATCCCCACGTGAACTCATGACCTATTTTTCAGCTAACAAAAAGTGGCACCATGGAACCATTTCGTTACATGATTACATTCTTTGAAAAGGATGTGTACACATCGCAGATTCCTTTTTTTCCAAACGCACAAGCGACTCCAATGCATTTAATATATACATTTCAAAAAGTTTAATGAACAGTACACGTGGACAGACGTGAACGCGATCGATAGGTAGATGGAATCCCTGTTGCTTGATGACTGAATTTATAGTCCTAGTCCTGTTGGAAGCACCAGTTCTTGGATCATCCGTTCCACAAGATGTCTTGTGGTCTATCCTGGATTAGTCTTGATGCCAACATCCGTCCCTACTTGGTGACCATAGAGTGGACTTGCGCACCAGTGGTGGTGAAACTGAGGCCACCAGTGGATGCTTCTGCACAATTACTGGGCTAATGAAGCCCTGACGTACGGGGAACTTGTGGTGACTCTGGAGGTTGCAGCTGTTGTTGGTCTTGTATCTGAAAATTCCAATCCAGATCATGCTTCATCATGAATGAATGGAAGCAACACTTATAGGGGCATCTCAACTTTTTCTTTCAGCCATATATTGCTCCTCCACATGACGGTGGAGGTTTGCCGAGGAGCTGAATTCTTTTGAGCATTCCATGTATTTGAAACTCCGGGTAGGGCTTCTCCTGTTCATTGGCGAATGGCTTCTACTCTAATTCTTGAATGGCCTGAATCAGCAAAAACACAAAGAAAATTGGTTATAGACACCAATCGCCAGAGTCCGACTCGAGTCACTTCTTTGGTGACTCGGACTCGGACTCGAGTCACCATGTACATGTACAATGACTCAGACTCTGACTTGTATTCGACCCTTTGGACCCGGACTCGTGATTCGGACTCGGACTCGTGATTCGGACTCGGACTCGTGATTCGGACTCGATGTCTGTGACTCGGACTCCACGGCAAAAAGCCAAATATTCACTATTTTAAAACATTGACAAAATAAAGAATGTTTTAGCAACATGTTGTTTAAGTCTTGTTAATTTAAACAATGCGAATTGTTGCATAGAATTGATACTGTGCATCCTATTCCTTTGTAGCATAACCTATTGTGTCCTTTCTCTGTTTGTAGTAGTGATCGGAATCGCTTACAGAAATTGATCACAATGAATTATGTACCCAAGATTTAGTGTACAACATCGTGGGAATAAAAGCACGATAGTGATGGGTACCATACTTATTACACTGTCCCAAACACTGTCAATTTTCGTGGTGTTTGGTGTCAATTCTAGAGAAATGGAATGAACATTTTGAAAAATTTGCCTTCAGGAGGCTCTGTGTGGGCATTTGTGAGCTATTTCAGCGTATAAAATGAGATTTTTTTTATGGAGTTCATTTTGGAATAAATTTCTTTGGAAACAATTTTAACAACAAAACCTATAGACTATGACGAGTTTGACGACTTTCTTTGGGAGTGAGGATGGGAGATGATTGTGCGAATTCCCTCCAAATTCAAAATTAGGGCCGACATATGGTGGATTATCGAAATTATCTTTTGTTCTTGAGTTCTTTCAGGTACACCATGTAATGATCTCTTTTTGGAAAATGTGATGGCTCTGAGAAGAGCTGGTTGGTTTGTTAAAATGCTGCTCATTTTTATTTTCAGTAATCTATCACAAAGCTATCAGATTAACACTTGTCGTAAATATTTAATTTAATGGCTTTTTCAAAAGAGTTTAACATTTGTGTTTATTGCATTTGGTTATGGTGAATTGGTTTGGGGATATTATAGAACGGCGCATTATTGTTTTATTATTTAAATGTTATTCTAGCAATATATTAGATTGGCTGCAGGCCGAAATATGGGGAAAAACATTTTGCTAAATCCATCGTGATTATTGGGAAATAGAATCAGGCGAGAGCAATGGACAACAACGGGGGTCATGAGAATTATAAATTTTTCTAAACTTTGTCAGGGGTTTTTCTTTATTATTATGCACAGTTGAAAAATAATGTGTGCACTAAATATGTTAATTTGAAAGGATGATGCCAAATTCCAATTCTAAACATTGTCCTAATGGCCTCCCCAGGCCACCCAACAACATCTACCTGAGCAAAAAAATAAATATATAATTCGGGTTTGAAACATTAATTTGTATAAAAAATGAAAATATTATTATTACGAAAGATTTGAGAAATTTCAAACCATTTTCAAATAATGTTGGGAAATTTTTTGAACATGAGATACTAGCCCATATATCTCGAGTATTTATTCACTTAACTTTGAACCTTGACATATGTATAAGGTTTTCTTTTTTCATTTGAATTTTGTAAGTGACTCGTGACTTGGACTCGGATTCGACCTTTGTGACTCATGACTCGGACTCGACCCACATGACTCGGGACTCGACCCACATGACTCGGGACTCGGACTCAGACTCGAGGTTTGAGGACTCAAATACAAGTCTGCCAATCGCCAAATTGGAAGGGGTTTATTGGTTTTGTTTCATGAGTTTTGCACTGGAGGTTCTGGACCATTGTTATCCTCTTGAACAACCTCATCTACATCTTGGTAATTGGTTGGTGCTTTCCTGTTATCAGCACCTGCATCAGTGTTCATGTCTAATTCACTAGAATCGACTAGTTCAGATATCAACTCCATATTTGAGGATGTGTTGCTTAAGTAAGTTGATGTGGACAATTTTAGGCTTATGCCGGGGCCTCTCTGCACCCTGACCACCACATCATTCAGAACCTTGATGATGATGTAGGGACTGTCAAATTTGGGCTGCAGTTTTGGAGACACTCTGACCTTCTGGGCGTTGACCCTCATCATTACTGCTGCACCAATTTGGTAGCAATTATTTGTCACTTCATGGTCATAATGATGGCGTTGATATCAGGCAGACTTCTTTAGGTGTTTCCTTGCCTTTTCCTGACCTACGTCAAGCCTTCTCTGACGTTCTCATATCCTGCTCAGACACTCCTTGACTGGTCTTCTCCAGTTGGTTATGACGCTGGCTGAAAGGCATTCGTGACATGGCATTGGCGTTTGTACGTCAGCACCCTGGGCAGCATTCAGTACTGAAGTTGAATTCTGCTGGAAGTTGTAGCCATTGTTTTGTTTTTTAGAATAAAACTGTTTCATTATTGTATACTCATGGCAAAACATAACAAGAAGTGCTTGTTAATCACTCTGGCTGTCACTTTCTTGTCTCCATCCAGCAGTTCTTGGATCATTCGTTCCACAAGATGCCGGTGGTGCATCCTGGATTAGTCTGGTGCCAACATCCGTCATACTACTTGGTGACCGTAGAGGGGATGTTGTGCACCAGTGGTGGTGAAAGTGAAGCTACCACTCAGGGGTTGCCTCTCCACACTTACCAGGCTAATAGGTTTAGCCCTGATTTGCAGCTGTTGTTGGTCACGTGTCTGAAAATTCCGATCCAGATCATGCTTCCTCACGAATGAATGCGAGCAACACTTGTAGGGGCATCTCAATTTTTCCTTTCGGCCACATGACGGTGGAGGTTTGTCGAGAAGCATTCTTTTGAGCATTCCATTGGTTATAGACACCAATCACCAAATTGGTCGGGGGAATTGGTTTTGTTTCATGGGTTGTTCAGTTGCATTCAGGCCCAGGGAGGTAACAGGGGAAACCTCCATCTGTGTGTTCCACTGGAGGTTATGGACCGTTGTTATCCTCCTCTTGAACAATCTCATCTACATATGGGTAATTGGATGGTGCTTTCCTGTTATCTGCACCTGCATCAGTGTTCATGTCTAATTCACCGGAATCAACTAGTTCAGATATCAATTCCGTGTTTGAGGATGTGGTGCTGGTACTCGGCCAAGATCGGTCCACCTCACTGTGGAATTGCTTAAGTAAGTTGATGTGCGCAATTTTAGGCTGATGCCGGGGCCTCTCTGCAACCTGACCACCACATCATTTAGAACCTTGATGATGAGGTAGGGACCGTCAAATTTTGGGCTGCAGTTTTGGAGACACTCTGACCTTCTGGGCGTTATTGACCCTCGTCATTACTGCTGCACCAACTTGGTAGCAATTATTTGTTACTTTATGGTCATAATGACGGCGTTGATATCAGGCAGACTTCTCTAGATGTTTCCTTGCCTTTTCATTAGCTACATCAAGCCTCCTCTATACCACATAGTCTGGTGCCTGTACCGACTCTTCGGATGCTTTTGTGACCATTGGTTGGCTCTGACGTTCTCATATCCTGCTCAGGCACTCCGTGGCTGGTCTCATCCTCCAGTTGGTTACGACGCTGGCTGAAAGGCATTCGTGACATGGCATTGGAGTTTGTACGTCAGCGCCCTGGGCAGCATTCAGTACTGAAGTTGAATTCTGCTGGAAGTTGTAGCCAATGTTTTTAAGAATAAAACTGATTCATTATTGTATACTCATGGCAATACATAATTACTGTCAAGATTCTGTAGCGGCCATGCTTTTGTACAAGCTAACTTCATCATTGGCATGTGAAGAGACTTTTGTGTTATTGTGCACACCCTATAGGAGGGAGTAATATACAGTCATATTCATTAGTCATCTTCATCAGGATTATTCAGTCAATGTTTCCATACTCATTCACCATGTTAAGTTTTAATCTCTTGGTAAATGATTATATTTACAGATAATGAAGCCCCAAATATAACTTGCCCGGGCAACCTGACAGTTTACACCGATTACAGCCAGAATTATTCTACAGTTCAGTTACCCACTCTAGACTCTTCTACAGACAACTCTGGAATACCTCCTGACATCACCGTTAATGTGAATGGTGTGACAAATTATGTTGGTGACAACGTTACCTTTGATCTAGTGACGTCTCCACATTTTGTGCTGTACACGGCAACAGACAACTTCGTGAATAACGCAACATGTGATATATACATCACTGTTGTAGGTATGTGACACAAACGTTTCATTAAAAGAATTGCTAATAATTCTCTGTATGGAAGGATAAGGTAAATGCTGTAGCCTAATTTGCATATTGATTCCATTGCTATTTATCACATTTAATTAGTCAAAATGGCGGAGTGATGTTTGTACGTGTTTGACTCTGTTAATATGAATGACCAAACTTGTTGAGCTCCTTTGATGAAACTCAACCTAAATTACATAGATCATATCCCCAGCATTGATAAGATGGCATTATGTATTAGTTTTTTGGTAGTTATTAAAAAGGGCTTTTTCATCTTGGCCTACTACCATCCAACCTATGTACATTGCAATATTGCATTTTTACATATCCACCTTTTGGCATATAATGAATACAATACAGCTATTGCAAAGACTTTATCATGAGCAGAGAAGAGAGTGTAAGCTGGATTTAAGACAAAAATACCAACAATAGGGCACATATCAGTGATCTGCTGCAAAACAACAAACTGAAAGAGAGAAATCACAAAAACAATTGGCGTCACTCTTTTTTAAGACTGCTGATATCAATACGGGCGGAATTGACAAAAAAAAGTATTTTCAGGAATGAGTATTATTTTGTTGATTTGGGTTACAACTAAGCTCTGGTACATGTACGATCTGACCTTGAACTAGGGTATAACTTGACCTGTTTTTGGTTTGACCTATTATAGACCCATGTAAAGATGTTTAAATCTTAAGCATATTATACACTCATCTAAATGTTTTGTTTTCGATTACAGATGAAGAACCTCCGAACATCACATGTCCAGCAGATGTCATCAGTAACACAACTCTTGGTTTACCAAATGGCACTGCCTTGTGGCTTAATGCTACTGTCACTGATAATTCTGGACAGCCTATAACACTTGATGTGAATGAAACATCTGGTTCTACCTTTGACATTGGTGTCTACACTGTACAGTTTATTGCTACAGATAGCAGTGGGAACAGTAACAATTGTACATTCACTGTTACTATTCAAGGTAAAGATTTTACTAGCTCATATATTTTTTCAATATAATTAAGTACTATTAATATTAATAATAGTAATGAAAATGGTCACTCAGTTGAGTGAATACCTCCGCCACAGGTTTATGGGTGGTAGTGATTGTCGGGGAGGGTGAAGAGACTGCCCTGATTTTGAGACCGGGGTGGTAATGGGAATGTTACTGGTAGTATTTTTGGTCTTCTCTGAAACTGTGTAAGTAGATATGTTGCTTTTCTTGTTTTCTCAAAAAACGTGGACACCTATTATGATGAAACTTTAACAGGTTAGTTTTGACAATATAGTTACTCAAAACTATCGTGGGTTAAAATGAATGTTTATTTCCAAATATCAGTGCTATACCTTCACTTTAATGGATATTTTGATGATTGAAAAGAGTTATTTGCATACTTGTATAGAATCAGTTTGTCAATGTTACACTGTTTCAAATGAACTAACCATAAGTACATTTTCTATACAACACATTGCCTCTCCCCTATCATAATTGTTTGGGTGCGTAGTTTTTCAACTAAACTTCACTCCCTAGGTATCACCCAAAAAAGAGCCATTCGGATCTGTAGCTTAGCTGTCACCATGTGATCATATTACAGACTCATGTAAATTGAGTTGTTTACACCTTAAGCATATTATACACTCATCTAAATGTTTTTTCCCCTGATTTCAGATGAAGAACCTCCGAACATCACATGTCCAGCAGATGTCACCAGTAACACAACTCTTGGTTTACCAAATGGCACTGCCTTGTGGCTTAATGCTACTGTCACTGATAATTCTGGACAGCCTATAACACTTGATGTGAATGAAACATCTGGTTCTACCTTTGACATTGGTGTCTACACTGTACAGTTTATTGCTACAGATAGCAGTGGGAACAGTAACAATTGTACATTCACTGTTACTATTCAAGGTAAAAATTTTACTGGCTCATATATTTTTTCATTGTCATTAAATACTGTTAATATTAATAATAATAATAATAATAATAGTAACGAAAGTGGTCACTCGGTAGAGTGCATACCCCCGCCTCGAGTTTATAGGCAATGGAGATCATAGAGGAAGAGACATGCCCCCATTTTGAGACAGGGGTGGTAATGGGAATGTAGCTGGTAGTGTTTTTGGTCTTCCCTAGCTGTCACCACCACGTGATCATACACCAAATGTTTTTACCAAACTTCATACATTAACACTTTCCGATATCAACAACTAAGTGATTCATTATTGTATCCTCATATCAAATCATAATTACTGTCAGGATTC
>CM055825.1:34990143-34995143 GCA_029582265.1 Zoroaster sp. YZ-2022 | reverse complement strand
GAAGGATAAGAATGCTGGCTAATTTGATATTGATTCCATTGCTATTTATCATTTAATTAGTCAAATGGAGGATGTTGCTGTTTGACTCTGTTAATATAGACCAAATGAGCCTGAACAACTAATTAGTCTATCCTGATAGATATTTGTAGTTTGGTAAAAAGGGCTTATCTGCTACCATCAATTTACATTGCAATTGCATTATATCACCTTGGATATAATAATTGCATTAAGACTTTATCAAAGAAAATGTTGTAACCAACAAGGTATCGTGATCTGAAACAAACGAAAACACAAACCTTTAGACTGATATCATGGATTGACAAAAGTATTTAGGAATAGTATTGATTTGTTAATAAGTCGTACTTAATTGACTGATGTATACGTTTGGTGACTATTATAGACCCATGTAGATGTTAAACACATATACACTCATCTATTTTTGTTCGTAAGATGAAGAACTCATCATGTCAGCAGATGCATCAAAAAACTGGTTAAACGCAACTGTGAAATTTGATAACATGATGAATGAACACTGGTTCTCCTGACATTGGTGTTCTGAAGTTTTACGATGCAGGAAATAAATTGTAATCACTTACTATTCAAGGTAAGATTATATCATATTTTCATATAATTAATACTTTAATATTAATAATAGTAGAAAATGTCAGTTGGTATACTACAGTTTATGTGGTAGTGATTGCGGAGTAAGGCTGCCCTGATTTTAGACGTAATGGAATGTTACTGGTATTTGTCTCTTGAACGTGTAAATGCTTTTCTGTTTCTCAAAAACTGACACCTATTATATGAAATTTAGGTTAGAAAAAGACAAACTATGGTTAATGAATTTCAAATATCAGTTATATCACTTAATGGATATTGATGATTGAAAAGAGTTTTGCATACTTGTGATCGTTTGTCATGTTCTGTTCAAATAACAACCAGAATTCTATCAACATTCTCCATCTATTGTTTGGCGTTTCAACAACTTCCAGGTATCACCCAAAGAGCCATTGATGAGCTGTCACCATGTGATCAATCGACCATAAATGGTTTTTACTACATATTACCATAAGTTTCCATTGATGAAGAACTATCACATGTCAGCAGATGTCACATAACAACTCTTGTTACAAATGGCACTCTTGGCTACTACCACGATAATTTGACCAACACTTAATAACATCTGTCACTTGACATTGTGTCAACTGAAGTTATTCAAATGGAAAGTAACAATTGTCATTCGTTCTTTAAGGTAAATTACGCTATTTCATTCATTAAATATATTAATAATAATAATATAATAATATCAGTGTACGGATCATACCTACGGTTTATGCATGGGATCAGAGAGACATCCCATTAACAGTGGTAATATGAGTTTGGTCTTCCTACTACACAGATCTACACCAAATTTTCAAACTTCTAACTTCGATATCACTGATTCATTATCCTCTTCAATATATCAGGAGGCATGCTTGTACAAGATAACGATCATTGGTGTAAGAGACTTTTGTGTTATTACACCTATAGGAGGATGTGTGTCATATTATAAAGTGATCATTCATATGACTTCACGGTTATGCAGTCATGTTTCAAATATTCACCGTGTTAGTTAATGTCTTAGTAATATGATATTGACAGATAAATATTATATTTACAGAAACGAGCCCAAATATAACTCGACAACTGAGTTACACGATTCAGTCAGAATTATTCTAGTTCAGTACCCTCTAGACTCTTTACGACAACTCTGGAATACCTCCTGACATCACCGTTAATGTGAATGGTGACAAATTATGTTGGTGAAACGTTACTTTGATCTAGTGCGCTCCACATTTGTGCTGTAACGGCACAGACAACTGGAATACAAATGGATATATCATCACTGTTGTGGTATGACAAACGTTTCATTAAAGATTGCTAATAATTTCTGATGGAAGGATAGGAATGCAGCTAATTTGCATATTGATTCCATTGCATTTATCACATTTAATTAGTCAAATGGCGGAGTGAGTTTAGTGTTTGACTCTGTTAATATGAATACCAAACTGTTGAGCTCCTTTGATGAAATCAACAATTATAGATCAATCCCCACATTAAGACGCATCTGGTATGAAAAAAAGTATTTAGATATATTATTGTGATTTGGTTTACAAAACCGACAATGCATCTGACCTGCTGGTAAACTACCTGTTGGTTTACATTATGACCCATTAAGATGTAAATCTAGCATTATACCAAAATTTGTTTCGAAATGAGAACTAATTATGTCAGCAATGTACAGTACAACCTTGGTTACATGGCCTGCTGGCTTAAACATGTCTTAATTCTAAGCCTATAACACTTGATGTGATGAAACATGGTCACCTTTGACATTCACATGTACAGTTATACAATGGTGAAAGAACATTGTGCATTACTGTTACTATTCAGTAAAGTTTTACAGCTATAATTTTAATATAATTAAGTACTATTAATAATGAATAATGCATAGTAGTGAACTCCACAGTTTATGGTGGTAGTGATTTCAGGAAGGGTGAAAACTTGATTTTAACTGGGATGTAATATAATATTAGTATTTTTGTTCTCGAAATGTGTAAGAATATGTTTCTGTTTTCAAGTGGACCTATATGATGAATTTACAGGTTATTTACAAATAGTTACTCAAAATATTTGGTTAATGAATGTTTATTAATATCAGTGCTATCCTTCACTTTAATGGATATTTTGATGATTGAAAGGTTATTTACTTGAAGAATAGTTTCAATTTACACTGTTCAAATACTAATTATTTCATACAAACTTCCTTCGATTATTGTTTGACGTGTTTTTCAACTAAACTTCACTCTGGTATCACCAAAGACATTCGGATCTGTACTTACACCATGTATCATATTAAGACTCTGTATTGAGTTGTTTACTAATATTAGTACATCACAATGTTTTTCCCTGATTTAGATAAGAACCAACATCAATGTCAATATGTCACCATAAAAACTCTTGGTTTACTAAATGATGCCTGTTCAATGACTGTACTCAATTCTGGCAGCTATACACTGAGTGAAGAAATCTGGTTTACTACATTGGTGTCTACATGTACGTTTATTGTAATTCTGGAACAGTAACAATTGTAATGTACTGTTACTTTAAGGTAAAATTTGGCTCATATATTTTTCATAAGGATTAAAATTTAATTAATAATAATAATATAGTAAAAAGTTCGTCATATTTGCATACCTACTGTTTAATGAATGGAGATCATAAGGAAGAGAACCCATTTTGAACAGGGTTGGTAATGAATGTAGCTGTAGGTTTTGGTTTCTAGCGACCACCCTATCTACCAAAGTGTTTGCAATTATGATTAACTTTTCATTCAACCTAGTATTCATATTGATCCTCATCAAATCTAATTACTTCAGATTCTGTACTTATGCTTTGTACAAAATAACTTGATCATTGGCATGTAAGAATTTTCAGATTTGTACTCTGGAGGAGTAATGATGGTCATTAAAATATTTTATTAAGACTTCAGAGGTTATGCAGTCAATTTCTAAATATCACTGTTAGTTTATGTTGTAAATGTTTATTGTGCGTAATGATTTATTTACGAATGAAGCAAATATATTACAGAATATGAAGTTTACACCATTCAGTCAGATATTTACAGTTCAGTTACCCATTCTAGAATTTTACGACAATTGAATACCTCGACATCACCGTTAATGAATCGTGACAATTATTGACACGTTACTTGATTAGTGCCCAATTTTGTGCGTACTTGGAACAGACATCTGAATTAGCAAATGTAATATACATACTGTGTGTATGAACAACGTTTCATTAAAATTGCTAAATTTCTTTATGGAAGGAAATTATGAGTAATTTATTGATTCCATTCTATTATCATTTAATTATCAAAATGGAATGATGTTTGACGTGTTTGACTTGTTAATATGAATGACCAAACTTGTTGAGCTCCTTTGATGAAACTCAACCTAAATTACATAGATCATATCCCAGCATTGATAAGATGGCATTATGTATTAGTTTTTGGTAGTTATTAAAAAGGGCTTTTTCATCTTGGCCTACTACCATCCAACCTATGTACATTGCAATATTGCATTTTTACATATCCACCTTTTGGCATATAATGAATACAATACAGCTATTGCAAAGATTTTATCATGAGCAGAGAAGAGAGTGTAAGCAGGATTTAAGACAAAAATACCAACAATAGGGCACATATCAGTGATCTGCTGCAAAACAACAAACTGAAAGAGAGAAATCACAAAAACAGCTGGTATCACTCTTTTGCAAGACTGCTGATATCAATACGGAGGAATTGACAAAAAAGTATTTTCAGGAATGAGTATTATTTTGTTGATTTGGGTTACAACTAAGCTCTGGTACATGTACGATCTGACCTTGAACTAGGGTATAACTTGACCTGTTTTTGGTTTGACCTATTATAGACCCATGTAAAGATGTTTAAATCTTAAGCATATTATACACTCATCTAAATGTTTTGTTTTCGATTACAGATGAAGAACCTCCGAACATCACATGTCCAGCAGATGTCATCAGTAACACAACTCTTGGTTTACCAAATGGCACTGCCTTGTGGCTTAATGCTACTGTCACTGATAATTCTGGACAGCCTATAACACTTGATGTGAATGAAACATCTGGTTCTACCTTTGACATTGGTGTCTACACTGTACAGTTTATTGCTACAGATAGCAGTGGGAACAGTAACAATTGTACATTCACTGTTACTATTCAAGGTAAAGATTTTACTAGCTCATATATTTTTCAATATAATTAAGTACTATTAATATTAATAATGTATGAAAATGGTCACTCAGTTGAGTGAATACCTCCGCACAGGTTTTTGGGTGGTAGTGATTGTCGGGGGGGAAGAACCCCTGTTTTTGGATGGTAAGGGGAATGTTACTGGTATTTTTGGGGTCTTTTTAAAACTTGTATAGATATTTTGCTTT